>OZ002740.1:211925817-212085952 GCA_963924295.1 Dioctria rufipes
AGGGATTAACAAAAATAGGGATTATAACGGGATATTACAATGTCGTATTCAGAAATATGAAGGAGCAAGATCCTGAGCAGTTATTTATCCACACGAGAATGAGAAAACCAGTTTACGAATTACTGCTAAGCTTATTAAAAATCGAAGCTTACAAAAACTTCAATTCGTTAAGCAATTAATCCTGAATGCCGCCTGGCTTTGACGTTAAGGTAATTTGAAAAATATAGAATTGTTGCTCTATTCCCACCATTTGTAGTTTCTTATCACAGGGAACCTCACATCAATTTTTGGCCTGGTGTTTTCAAATGGGCAAGTCTACAGTACGGAAAGTAATTTTAGAGACCTGCGATGCTATTTGGGAAACTCTGTCACCAGTTTACTTGTCGGAGCCAAGGCAGGATGATTACGCGGAAATAGGAAAAGAATTTTCGGAATTATGGAATATGCCAAATTGTATCGGAGCATTAGATGGAAAACATATTACCATTAAATGCCCCCCTAATTCTGGAACGCAGTTCTTTAATTATAAGCACCTTTTCAGTATTGTACTACTAGCAATGTGCGATGCGAAATATAAATTTACGCAAGTTGATGTTGGTGCTTATGGGAGTCAAACTGATGGAGGTAAACTTTCTGAACTAATATAATTTATTATCTTAACTTCACCGTTTTTTTTAAAAGGCGTTTTAAGAGAATCAGAATTTGGGAAATATCTGTTGAGGAAAATGCTTCCTATACCAGAGCCAATACAACTACACAACAGCAATACTGTATTCCCACATTACTTTGTTGGAGACGCAGCCTTTCCGCTAAAAAATAATTTAATGAAGCCATTTCCAGGGAAGCTGTTGAACAGACGAAAAACAATCTTCAATTACCGATTGTCAAGGGCTCGAAGAGTTATAGAGAACGCTTTTGGATCTTGGTCGCAAGATGGAGATGTCTTCGAACATCATTGGAATGTTCTCCTTCAAACGCCGAGAGGATAACCTTAGCAACATTAGCATTACATAATTTCATTATGCATCAAGATAAATTTTCTTATTGTTCTCCTACTTTTGTTGATTGGGAAGACGAAGAAAAAGTTTTACATTCTGGTGAGTGGAGAAAAGAAATAGAAGGCAATGACGGCAATTTCCGTCCACTTAATGTGCGATATCGCAATGCTTCTAATAGTGCCTTCAATTTAAGGGATACGTTGGCAGATTACTTTATAGGAGAAGGAAGTGTACCATTTCAGGAAGCAATTTAAAGCAATAATATTTTTATTTAAATAATAATTGTTTAATGAAATAAAAATTCTTATATCACATGATTTGGTATTTGTCATTGTGTTTGAAACTCTTGGAAAAAAAAAAAAACAAATAATGCACTTCAATTTTTAAAACGAAAAACTAGAACTAAAACTAAAACACATAGAAATCTGTTAAAAACTAGGTTAATCGAGGCAATTCTTCCGTCTGGTAAATTTGTAAATTTTCAAGTTTTATTACGTACTCGGTTATTTCCAAAACTGCATTGTTTTGAAATACCGTAGGCAATTTTTCTAATTTCAGTGCCATCGACTTCATATATGTTTGCATGAAACTTGCAGTAGTATCCGTATCGTACGCCTTTTTAAAAGCCTCGACTGCACTTTGAAACGTTTGAGTAAGCTCTTCTGTGGTGCCGCTTTCAACTTTTTTTCTTTTAGGCTTAGGTGCAGAAGCCATCTGAGATTGGGAAGAGGAAGTTTCCGGATAAAATATATCTGCACTGCTTGTTGTTGTGTCGTTAAGCTCCATAACAACAGAACTAGTAGCACCCATACTTTCACTCTTGTGTGTACCTCTAGTTCTATAAAGAAATATTCATACCATAATCACTTTAAAGAAAACAGTACCCACTTTCGTGGAAGCATATGATCTTTTAAAAATTTTAGAGATTCATATAACTCCCATATGAAATACTCAGAATAAGCACTGCCAGATGGAGCAGAAATCTTCCGAGTTTCGCGAACAAATCTATCCCGCAATCCTTTCCATCTTTTCATACATATTTCATCTGAAAACCAAATCTATAATTTCCAGGATTAAAAATATTTAATATATATTACCGCTAGTGCCAAGATCAGTGGCTATTTTTCTCCACACCTCTGCTTTTAAATGAGTATCCTTATAACCAGTCTTCGACTTATTATACAGCACGTCATTTTCCCTCACAGCCAATATTAGCCGCTCTTCAAAATCTTCCATTTTTATTTTTTTTGCGAATATAAAGAACAATGTCTTAACAGCCTCAATATAAATTGCACATTAAATAAACTGTCAGATAACAATTTGAGGTTATGTCAATCCGTTTGGGTCCGTCGATTTTAGATTTTAATAAACTTGCAGCGTTCAGATCCAACCATCTGCGACCTGAAACCGTTCATTGTGTTCACTCATATTTGAAATTCATGTTATGAAAACCAATTTGACATTTCGGTGCGCTGCGCTCCGTCGCGTTGCATTGTGCTCAGGCCTATCAATTGGCACGCTGGAATCTGAGGAATTATACTTAGAAGGTGTTAGTTTACATAGTACAGTGTATCTCTTTCATTTCGTTCAAGTTTTAGGAATTGCAAGAAGGAAGTAATCGTAACAAAACGTCGATTTAAGAGTTATGGTAGATTGCAAGTTATTAGAATAAGTCAGAACCAGCTTGAATGGTTCCACTTGTCGGTAAACAGGGCCGATGTTAGCTTGGCTTTACCGTGCCGTGTAAAGAAAAAGGGGACGTGCTGTAGCCAAACCAAATCTGTAAGTAAAACTGAAACTACGTCATAACAACAATCAGTTGAATTATAATTAATGTTAACTAATAATGTGTTTGATATCGGGTACACGGATTTGTGACCTCATTATCATTGTACTAGTTAAGCATAAATTACATAATGAAAGCCCGTGCTTAAGTTTTTTTTTTGCAGTTGATAATTAGTTCGTCTAAGAGTTCTCGCCATATAATTTACTACCGCGTATTGCAATCATCGAGTAAACGCTCTTCTTTGTTGGTGAAGTTTTAAACATTTTAGCACGTATAAATATATATAAATATTTAATTAAGTTGAACACTTATAGTCCATATTGGATGAGGGTTTGTTCTTGTACTTGGGTAAATGGTAATTGAAACTTAAGCGCATATCTCATAAGATAATCGCCTCTTTTGTTGTGCGGAAGCTTACGTGATATATATAATAAAAATTCTATATTAATCTTGCTCATATGTTGTCAATATAACATTGGTTCTCAGAAATTTTTTAGTTAGCTAAGGTGCATAGATATAATCTGCAATCGTCTCGTGTCAAGTGCGTTAAACGTTGAAGATTTCATATTAGAAACGGCGCGATAGATCGCTATCTTAACGGTATTATCGATCGCTATCTTAACGTTGTGAAGAAGCGATCCTAAGAAACTAATTACGGGAAAACCCCCTGATTATTCTGTTTAGATAAACTTAGATTGGTAAGACGAAAGAAGAGGAGATACGGTGAAGGAGAGATTAAGACAGATGAATAAGAATTTTAATAAACAAGAAAAAAACCCAGAAAATTTTAAATTTGTGTGACCGCAGCCGTGAATATAACTACAATCATCCGTCCATGGTCAAACTATCATTCTGGAATCTATTCTCCATCCCCAGTGTATAGATTGCCATACACTTAGGGGCTTCTCAGCGATATTATACCCCAGCTACGACAACCTCTTTTTTGTTTTCCACTCTGCATTCGAACGGGAGTCGAAACCTTAGCAAGTAATTATTTGATGCACAGGGCGGAGGTTGCTATTTTGCCACTAGTTTCCAACTTCGTGTATATATTAAGTTCCCATATGTCGAAAATCTGCAGTTTTAGTTACCCCGTCTGACAGAAGGCATCTTAGTTATTGTATAATACTGGGATAGGGGTGAATCGTTTATCCTACTTGTAAATATCAGCTCGCACTATACATCTATAGGTATATATATATATATATATGTGTGTTATTTATCAGTATATATATATTTTTTCGTAATTACCTTCAGTAGATTGTCCCGACCGAACTACTCGCTGTTCGTACTAGTTGTTATTTAGATAGTGTACCGATCGAACCTCGGTAAAATGTCGTACGACAAAATTGCTAGCCTCTACGCGGACACCGACATTAAGTATGAAATGCGTTGTAGAAAAGTTGCGCCAGAGATTTATACAATCCAGGGAGGACAACTATGGTGGTCTAAGCAACTAAAGAAAGAGGCAAGCGTAAATCCGGATAATCACACAGTTATGTCTTATTTATCCCCTGAGGAAGATTTAAACGAATGTCAGAGCTGCAGGAGTTCGAGGAAGATTGCTCAGCAGACGAGAATCCATACTATGAAGCACTGGCAGTTCGATTGGACTTTCTTTCAAAGAGATTAAAAAGGATCGAACCAACTGATGAAAAGCACATCAGCCTCAAAGGGGAACTGTTACAAAGGGCAGTGAGTCTAATTCGGAAACTTGAAGGAATCCAATATCGGGCCTGGATAGCAAACTTTAAATCAGCGAATTCGAGTCAAAGGCTGATCGATGGCAATCTTGAGGGAAGTCTTCAAAACCTTAACTTGGATGAATTTGAAGGCGACGGCGACGATTTACCAAAATCACCTAAACCTAATCTTCTTAAAGACCAGTCCGACATAAGTCAATTACCGCGTGTAGAATGTCTTAGACCAGCTTTTCCCAAAGAGAACCTTTCCTTTTCTAAGCCACCTCCTATGTTATTTAAATGGGGCCTAAAATTTACAGGGGATAATGAAGGTTCTGAATCTTCTTTCTTGCAAAGGGTCGCGGACTATTCCCAGTCCAGACAAGTAAGCGAACCTGAGCTATTGGTCTCCATATCCGACCTGTTAGAGGGTTCAGCTTTACGATGGTATCGAAGAAAACGTAATGCATTTTCTAGCTATGAAGACTTTGTCAAGCAATTCCTCCAACACTTCGAATACCTCTTCCAAACAGACCAACTGTTGGAGTTCCTTCGTGAATGTCGATAAATGGGCAGTGAAAATATAGTTCAATACATTTCCTTCATGGAGGATCAATTCTTTCGACTACCTGGAATACCCAATGAAAGATAAAGGGTCCGAATTATTAGGAACAATTTATTACCAAAGCATATTCGATCCATTGCCCTACTAGATTTTGCAACTATTGTTGCACTTGAAGAAGTCTGTCGGAAGGTGGAATTAAGCGAAATGCAAGCCAAGAGAAACAACTATAGACGTAACGGGTGCGAGTTAAATATTCCATCCAATTATCGTGGCTACAATACCCCGCTTGACCAACAAACCTCGGCCAGAATAACTATGACCGGTTCGCTAGGTGCCCCTAAATTTAGTTACGAAAACCTAGAGCAAGGAAATAGACTACTAAATACGGAAGGTAGCAACATAAATTGTGTCTTGCCAAAGCCTAGATACTCCCTAGATTATCATCGAACCCAACCAAACCACGCAGGTGCCTCACGTAACTATAAGGACATGCAAAGAGCCACAGTTGCTCCCCAAGGTTATAATAAAAACTCACTCGATTACAGATTCAGGGAAAAGTCTGTTTACCCATCACGGAACCAGCACAAGGGACGGGTTTATGTAAACTGCGTGGAGTCGCCAGACATCTTCTCAGGAAGTCCTAGCCCACCTCACCTAATTCGGAACGATGAGACAGCTGCCACTGTCCATGACTCGGTCCTTTTGAATGTCGATGATCAAGATAACGACCAGTCACATTCCGAGTACTCCAGGGGAAACCCATTGCGATTGGAAAACGAAATCGGGGCTACTCAAGAGTGGACTGGCGCAGCTCCGATAAGTCAGGGTCCACAGTGCCAGCAATAAAGACACCCATTATTTTAAAAGATGCCAATGATATGCGACCATACCTCCTAATAACAATTCTCGGACACAGCATTCATAGTCTTCTGGATTCTGGAGCCAATGGCTCTGTGGCAGGGGAATGTGGTATTGAAACTCTCAAACGGCTAGGTCTTAAGCTCATAACCGAACGACAATCTACAATCAAAACAGTGGACTGCTCTCGACACCTCATTATAGGGTTCTTTAACGTCCCGATAGACTTCAAGTTTGAGCTAAAGATCATACGAGTACTAGCATCTCCAACTCTAAAGCAGGGTATAATCTTGGGTATTGATTTCTGGGATGTGTTCCAACTAAGGTTGGAACGCCGATCACATGCACACTGGGCATGATACAATTTCCTAGCAGGGGATATTCACCCTAATAACCATGACCGGGGGTATTTGCGCACCAACTTGCGAGCAGAAGAAAGCAATTGAAAAGTGACCACATGTTTGACCGATTAAAACGACCTTCCCTTGGTCGAACCAATCTGATAGCCCATGATATTGATACAGGAGATTCAGAGCCCATAGTTCAACGTGGATATGAGGTATCACCTGCAGGTCGGGGTCGTTTTGATAGAGAACTGGAAAAAATGAAACAACTAGGTATAATAGAACCGTCAATAAGCCCTTGGTGTTCCCCGACAGTTCTTGTTAAAAAATCAAATGGTAAGGACAGCCTATGCATAGACAGCCGCAAGCTAAACGCCGTCACTAAAAAATGCGCTTAACCCTTACCGAGAATCACCGAAATACTAAATCGTCTTAATAAAGCTAAGTACTTGTCGTTAATCGATTTAAAAGATGCCTTTTGGCAAAACCCGTTGACCGTAACTGCAAAGGAAAAAACAGCCTTCTCTGTCCCTGGCCATGGGCTGTGGCAGTTCGTGGTTATGCCATTCGGGCTCACAAATAGTTTTGCCAGCCAACAACGGCTAATGGACATACTGTTCGGCCCAACTGAAAGTAACATATTTACGTACCTTGATGATCTCATAATTGCAACGGAGACATTCCATGACCATATCCAGACATTATGCCGAATAGCCAACCGTTTATTCGAGGCAAATCTTACAATTAATAAGGAAAAATGTCAACTTTTTAGATCTAGCTTAAAATATCTGGGGTTTATCATTGATACTTACGGGCTGCGAACAGACCCGGAGAAAGTGCACACAATGGTAGTTTTTCCTCGCCCGAAAAATTTCACTGAAATGGAACGTTTTATTGGTTTGAGTTTTTAGTACCGGCGCTTTGTGCCAAATTTTGCCCAACAAGCTGCACCTCTATACGAACTCACCAAAGGGGATAAAAAGCGGCAGCAATTAAAGTGGACACCTGAGGCTGATAAAGCCTTTATCGTGTTAAAAAGTGCCTTAGTTAAATCACCTGTTTTGGCTTCCCCCAACTTTGAAAAACCTTTCTTTATCCAATGTGATGCATCTAACCATGCTATAGCTGCGGTGCTTTTCCAAAGAGCCGATGAAAATGCCGAGCATCCTATAGCGTACGTGAGTCGTAAACTAAGAGGGGCTGAAGAGGAGCTGAACTTAACTATACAGTGACTGAGAAGGAATGTCTCAGTATTATATTTTCCATGGAGGAGCTTCGTGGATATCTGGAAGGCCAGAAATTCTTCATCCTCACGGATCACTCTCCCTTGACGTGGCTTTTCCGGCACCAAAATGTAAGTGGTCGTCTTGCCCGGTCGATATTATGGTTACAACAGTTTGATTTCGAACTAAAGTATGTGAAAGAAAAAAATAATGCTGTATCCGATGCGCTCTCAAGAATATCAAAAGTAAATCTAATCGATTGCCATCCACATAAGTGTGATGAGTGGTATTTAAATATGATTAACAAGGTGAGTGAATGCCGGTCCCACATGAAAAATTGGAAAATAGAAGGTAGTGTCCTACATATCAAGCCAATTCGCTAATCCATGAGACCTGAGGAAAATAAATGGAAACTGGTAGTCCCAGCATCCAAACGTATTGAAGTCTGAAAAGAATGTCATGACTCACCATTTTCAGCCCACTTAGAAGCCTTTAAAACCAGAAAAAGAGTCACGGAAAGGTATTACTGGCCGGGAATGCTGAATGACATTACCAAATTTATCAAAATTTGTGAAATCTGTCTGAAATCCAAGCCAACCACTAAGCGTCCTTTTGGTCCAATGGGAAATTTCAAGGAAGCCAAACGTCCGTGGCAAATGATTGCCATAGACCTAATCGGGCCACTTCCACGTTCAACAAAAGGCAATTCCTGGCTCTTAGTAGTTTCTGATTAGTTTACTAAAATGCCTTGTTTGTTTCCAATGCGCGAAGCAACTGCCAAAAAGGTTAAGGAAGTAGTAGAGAACCGAATCTTCTTGGAATATGGGGTCCCAGAAATTGTCATTACTGATAATGGACGACAATTTGACCCGCATGAATTCAGGAAGCTCCTCGCAGACTATGATATTCACAATTGTCGATACCACCCGCGGAAAAATTTCACCGAGAGGTGGAATAAGGTCATCGGAAGTGCGCTCAGGTCTTATATTACTGATAATCATAAACGTTGGGTCCACGAAGTGGGAGCTATTCAAGGCGCCTTGCGTACGGCGGTCAACGCCGTCACCGGATACTCCCCCTTCTATTTAAATCTCGGTCGCGAATATATGTTCTCAGCCTCAGATTACAGCTTGTATAATCTCATCGAAACAACTGGACTAGGGCATAGGACCAAATACCTAAACCAGCTAACAGAAATTTACGATGACATATTTAAAAGAATTCTGAAAGCCTATGAGGTCAACAAGAAGTATTTTGATAGAGGAAAGGTTAAGGTCAAGTTTGAAAAAGGAGACGTAGTTTAAAAACGGAACTATGTAATCTCGGATGCAGTGCAGGGATTCTCAGCTAAGCTTGCGCCAAAATTCCTAAAATGCATGGTGCTCGAAAAAAAATCTGATTTGTTATATAGGCTAGCGGACGAAGGCGGAAAAGACATAGGCTGGTGGCATGTGAAAGATTTAAAAAATGTTTAGTAAAGGCACACAAAAAAGGGGGGGATATATACAAACGAACAAAAATGAAACCATTTATACCTACTCATTTTCCCGGATAAGATGCACACCACTATAACTTTACCAACAATATATACTATGATTTTGAAATGATGAAATTAATTACATATTGCTGTACATAGATTAATATCCAAAGAAGCCTAACAATTAGATTCCTCACGTGCACCTACATAGAAATTTGTTCATAACCTGTAAATAAATTGGTTTTATAAAAAGCGCGAATGCAAAACTAACTAAAGTTAAGTACATTAAGATATTTTAGTGTGCGTTTTTTTTAAATTAAAGTAGGACTAAGCATGTATAGTGCTCTCCTATAGTAATTATTGAAGGATCGGTTGTAATTAGGCCTCATGACTCGACTCATATTACAAACAAGTACGTAATTACCAAAACTGTTAAGTAAAAGGGAGTGTGCGCTTACATTAGTCGTAACATTACATTTATAGCATTTATAGCATATATTGCTCCTCACACCCCATTAACTAGATAATAATTGCATATGCAGGCACAGAATTTCGACGAATTACTCACGAAAAGAACAATTTAGCACCAATCGCTAAGAATTTTAAGAATTGTAAAGATCTCTAATAAAAAGAGCATTTGAAATAAACAATTACTAGGATTTAGCAACCTTGCGCTCACCTAGTAACTTTCCACTAAGCAAAAATTGAAACACATAGTAAATCACACTGGCAATTATGCCCACTGACTCGGATTGTAGTATATCGAAAAGACCTCTGAGTTGCTTTACTTAATTTATTCACGGTATGTCAAAAATATAAAGAAGTGTACAGCTTAAAGTTCACGCAGCAACTGCCAGCTTACAGCTAATCTACTGGTTACATCAATCTAGTACTAAATGAGATAACTAAGAACTGCCAGCTTAACGCAATATGTTACATCTTCCCCTTAAAAGGAGTACTTAAATTCAACTTACAAATTCAATTCATTTACCTTATTTCGGCTTTCATACAATTCAGTTATACATTCATTTGATTGTTCTGCGTTATCCTATTTCTTTTCATTAGCTCAATAAATTCATATTTTTCTTGTGTTGCATATTTCCTACATTACCAGCTTCTATTATAATGGATCCATTTACATTTTCTCTCATCATATATCTAGTTTAATGTGTAGCTCTATTTTCAATTTTCTTCTTTTTCCTATTGCCTAGATTGCCTAGATTGTATTACTTTACTCACTTAGTTATTTTTATTTGTTTTTCTAACTTCGCTGACCAATTGAGGTATACTGCTTATATATATATATATATATATAAAAACTTATGGAACTTGTCACATGCAAACACTATTGCTAACAATTCCTTCTCTATCTGTGCATAATTAGTCTCTGTTTGTGAAAGACTTCGCGAAGCATAAAAAATAGGTTCGCCCGCCTGCATTAAACAACAACCTAATCCATATTGTGACGCATCAGCCTGAATGGCAATGTTTTTATTAATGTCAAATGGTTTCAAGCAAGAAGCTTCCATTATTAATTTCTTTATTTCTGACAGGCACTTATCATGAGTTGTCAACCACTGAAAGATAGTGTTTTTCTTTAAAAGCGCGCGCAAGGGTTGAGAAATTTCCGCTAAATTAGGAATAAATTTCCGTAAGTAATTGATTATTCCAAGTAAACTTTGAATATCTTTTTTACCAGAGGGGGGTTTTAAATTATTAATCGCATTTACATATGATGGATCATACTTGATACCATCGCCTGAAATAATGTGACCCAGAAACTTAACATTTGTCACCCTATATTGTATTTTAGCCTTATTAAATTTGATGTTCTTATCAAGAGCTCATTTCATCGTTTTTTCAAAAATTGCATCGTCCTCCTCTAGAGTCTCTGCTGCAATCAGGATGTCATCAATATAAATTACCACTCCTGCAATATCAGAAAAATTCCTTTCATTTAATTTTTGAAAGATTTCAGGGGCAGTTTTTACCCCGAATGGCAAACGTTTAAAACGAAAAATTCCAAAAGGAGTTGAAAATGAGCATAGTTTGCAAGATTTTTTATCTAGAGCTACTTGCCAATACCCTTCTTTTAAATCAAGAACAGTGAAAAATTTTTTATTTGCTAATTTTACTGATATCTCTTCGAACGACGGTATTAAATGTGGTTCTTCTAATAGCGCTTTATTTAAAAATTTGGGATTTAAACATAATCGCAAGCTCTTATCTTTTTTCTCTACTATAACTACGTCCGATATCCATTCTGCAGGTTCACGTACCTCTTCAATTATCTCTCTTCTACATAGTTCTTGAAGTGTATTTTTTAGTGGTTCATACAGTGATAACGGTATTCTCCTAGCTGCCCTAACAACAGGCTTAGCCTCTTCCCTAATTTTCATTTGATACTCTTCTTGAAATTTACCTAGGCCATCAAAAACTTCTGAGTATTTGTTTAAAAGATTTTTCTTTCCGTCTATTAACGTATTTACCTTCTTAATTAAACCCCATTCCTTACACGCATGCAAACCAAGAATAGGAATAGAGTCGCTATCGACTACAACAAAATTTTGTTCAAATTTTCTCAATTTAATTAAGCATGTTAACTTAGCACACCCTACGGGTTTCAATTTTGCTCCTCCATAAACTTCTATAATTATATTTGTAGGATTTAATTTAGCATTTTGCACTTTTTTAAAGATTGTAAGTGGAACAATATTTATTTTAGCCCCTGTGTCTAATTTAAATTGAACTGGCAGATTATTTATTTTAATTGTTTGATACCAGGCTGAATTTGATTTTGAACAACTTGATACTACTGATAGTGTATCAAGATACATGCTGTTAATATTTTGCGAGACTTCACATACCTTTTTACTCCAACAAGCTTGTGCGAAATGATTCTTTTTTCCGCAATTACTACATCGTTTATTCCACGCAGGGCACTTTCCTTTCTGATGATTGTCTAAACAGTACGAACACTGATTACCTTTCCTATTTATAATTTCATTTTGCCTAAAATTGTTAGAGTTTTTATGATAACTAAATTTTGCTTTATTGAATTTTTGTCTACTCACATTTTTATTGTACCTACTAACATTCCTACCTATATTAGCATGATCTGTATTCTTGTTGATTTCCATCATTGAGCTCTATCCATTGTATTTAATTACGTTAACAGCTAATTTTCTGTCCAATTGCCTCGTTTGAATCTCTGATGCTTGTTGTTTTGACGTTTCTGCTGTTCTGGCCATGTTGACCGCCTTTTTTTCGTCTAAGTCTTCTACCTCCAGCATTCTTTTCTGCAAATTTTTGTCAGCTACGCCTACAATGATTCTGTCTCGCAGCATTCTTGTTTCCTGGTCTCCAAAATTACAGTCACCGATTAACTTCTTTAGGTCCATTAGAAAATTATCAAATGGCTCCCTTGGTGATTGATTTCTCAGATGAAATATATAGCTTGCATATGCCTCGTTCTGTTTTGGCTGGCAAAAAGCTTCAAATGCTTTTACTACCTCGTTGTATGACGCTCGCTGCTCCTCAGTCAATGTAAATGAATTAAAAAGCTCTACTGCTTCAGCACCAACTGCATTGAGAAAAATTACTGCTTGCACTGCCTCTGATTTTTTGTTTAACTCAGCAGCTATGTAAAAGTACTGAAAATGATGCTTACATTTTTTCCAATTTTCAGAGACATTTCCATCTAGGTTTAGCGGATCTACTTTCGTTAAAAAATCCATGCTTTTGTCAATGGTTACAATACGAACCTCTGTTTTTGGTGTCCTGCCACGCGGTCTTTTCGGTTTATTTGTTTCTTCCTTGTTTTGTTTGCTAATTCCCATTAATTACTTTTATTCAGAATTTAACATTTGTTTGGTTTTAGCGCTTTTATTCCACTCACTTATTCTTTCTTTATGCTATTTGGATTAACTGAATTATTGATATCACCGTTATCTGATTCTTTTTCTGCCTTAATCACATCCATCACTTGTACACTTCGGAATAATTGAAGGAACTTGCTTTTCATTTAATTTGCAATTTGGGTTTTTGTATTAACTTTTTAATTTGTAAGCGCGTGTTTTGTTCAATTATCTTCGTCGCCATGTAGAATATCGAAAAGACCTCTCAGTTGCTTTACTTAATTTATTCACGGTATGTCAAAAATATAAAGAAGTGTACAGCTTAAAGTTTACGCAGCAACTGCCAGCTTACAGCTAATCTACTGGTTACATCAATCTAGTACTAAATAAGATAACTAAGAACTGCCAGCTTAACGCAATATATTACACGGATCATATTGCATCAATATCACGAGTACGTAAGTGCCGGTGGCGGCCAAATTCCAAATTTTTCGCACATGTTGCACTTTGGGAAGTAATTGGTAATGAAAAAAAAATTTATGATTCGCATATATTTTTTTTTTACCCAGGAAGGGGAGGAATGTAACGTGTGCTGTAAGACGTGTCAAATATTTGCTGCAAATATACACACATATCATTCAAATACAGACATAAATAGAAGATTGGTATCTGACTTAGTCTAAGTAAACTCATAATCATAAATATGTAAATAATTAAATAAATAATACATATTGCTTAATAAATCATAAACAATATTAATGAATAAATAAATATTAATCGAGTCAAAGAAATCAACAAAGACAACAATAATAATTAATAGGTCGCCTTATACAACTGAAATTGTCGCCAGTTCCAGAAAAGCCTTAGTGCTCGCAGCTCAACGCACACCATTTTCGACCACTTTCGAAACCATCCCAAAAATAGAGGCAATACAATAAAAAGGGCGGACCGATGGAGCGCGACGCGACAGGGGTTTTTTTTTCTTTCCGACTTCTGCTGGGCCAAGACATCTGGAAGGAGCATAAAACCGCCAAGGAAGCTTCAAGTTTACATTAAAAGTTTTCAACCTTAAGTAAAATTAATAAAGTAAAAGCAAAACAAAACAAAAAAATCTAAAAGCAGTAAAAATGCGAAGGCAACTCCGAGAAAATCACAACCCAGGAGTAATCAGAAAAAGCCGGAGGATTAGTCGGATAAAACTGGAGCACGCGGATAACCTAACCAAAAGGAGATAAAGAAAAATGAAAACCGATAAGTAGATTTGAACCACAATCCGGTGCACTAACAATAAAATAACAATAATACAATAAATAAATAAATGTAAATAAGTTAACTAAATATAAAAAAAAAAAAAAATTATTCTATACTAAAACTAACCCATCAAATACAAAAGAAAAATTTGAGAAAATAAAAATAAGTATTACTAACCTCTAGCTAAATAAAAATTGTAGTATTAGGACGTTCGTACTAGGGATCCTGCAGGAAACTGAAAGTCTGTAAAGAAACTTATCTGTCGTTTGGAAGAAAAGTGAATTAGTTGAACGCAAGAAAGAATCTTTTCCTCTTTATACTCCCTTCAGCACACGTTCCAGTGTAAGTTGAAATTATTGAATTTCCCTAGGCTTTCAGCTCACAAAATTTTACATGTTATAACATTTTAAATGGATCCAGTAGAATAAATTTACAAACAAATTGAAACTTTATTTTTCGTTTATAGGGACTCGGTTCGCATGACACACTAAGTGGCGAATCTATGATGTGGACAGTCATACCTTATTAATCTGTATACCTTATCTACAAGGTACCATGGATAATACGACAACAAAGCTGTTGACTGTACATATTAATGCTGTACTGCGAGCTACAGCCTTAAGAACTTAATGCACGATATTCCACTAAATATTCAAGTCGCTTCAATAATGGGAGCCGGATTTATATATCAGGAACAGCTAAAAGATATATCGGGGAAACTCTATTGCTCTTTTTGTAATAACTTAGCTACCCAAGTAGCACCTTATAACTTTAAAGTCGTTACGATGAAAAGTTCTGTTCTTACAACTATGGAAAAGCTCTATTTACGATCCTAAAGTTGTAATATTTAATACGACCGTGAGCAGTTTATATAACATTTCTATGCCGTGTTAATGCTTGCATTTACGACTCCTCACATTTACACATTTGAAGTCCTAATTCAAATCATAACAACTTTATAATGTACATCAAATACGATGAATATACAACTCTTTTAACTTATAATTTTGAAATCATATTTCCAGTTTTTAAGATGGACTTACGACACGTACTACGACTTAAGTTATATACGACGGGTTGTTGTCATTATTCTAGTTATTATGGCTGAATTACGACACTATTTTCTACAAATCGCAATTGTGTCGCATTTCAGCCATAATAACTACATCAGTGCAGAAGTGTCAAAAGTGTGACTCCATATTGACGAAGAGGAACTAAATATGGAAAATAGAGTGAGGAGGAGTGGTAAAAATTTTTGTAAAAGATATAAGCACACCATAGGCTATTATAGGAATGTTAGAAGTTATTTGAAAAATTTGGAAAATGTCGATATCGCAAGTTCTTCTAACTTCAGTACTACTTTGACAAGTATCTCTTCAATTACAGAGTATGAAACTCTATCCGAAGCTACCTCACCTTCATCACAAATAGTTAACGCAGTCCCATATAACGTATTTTTTGACGATAGACTCTACGAAGGTAACAACTCCGACGATGAACAGGAACAATCTGATAAAATTGTTAGTGGAAATTATGTTTTAATGGACGAAATTAGAGATTGGATATTAAAACATAAAGTTACACATGTAGTTACTAATAATTTATTGGAAATATTGAGAATTTATGGAATAGTTGAACTTCCAAAAGACAGCAGATCGTTTTTGAGAACGGCACGAATCTTTGAACATGTCCTCTAGATACGGCATAGCAATTAGCGAAACGGATTCATTCGGTGTGGGTACCCGAAAGTGTAAGTTCTGAGTATTTTGCTCATTAGTTTCTGCCATCGCTGCTGATGACCCTGAAGATGCAAACACATTAGTATCGTCCAGTTCGGTAAAACGGCAATTGTAATTTTGGAGGTCTCCTTCCAATCTTTTTTTCCTGTTGGGTTGTCGCCTAACAAATCTGTGAAACGCACATTTTATTTAATACATAAAATAAATTCAGCACATTAAAATACATTTGCTCTGAATCCGTGTCAGTTAAATCTGCGAAGTCATTTTCCAATGCCAGAGCTTCGCGAAAACTTCCGATGCCACTGCGCTTCACCACACAATTTTCTATACGCAGCCAACATGATTCCAGCGCACTGGTTTTATTGCAGCGAATCTTATCGATTTTGGTTATTCTTGGTCAAAATAAAATACCTGATGATTCCCACAATTCTGAAACGGCAGTTAAACACACTTTTCCGCTTTCTACGGTCTTTACAACCTTAAAACACATTTTGCCCGCATTGTTTTCTGCTCCAAAATGAGCTGTCAGTAAAAAGCAAGACGTCTTAAAACAATTATATGCGATCAGTATATGATTGCTAGACTCGTATTACCATCATAAGGATCTCATTATGACATATATGTGCCTGATTTAAAATCTAATGATGTGTTGCACTTATAAGAACGCACTATACGACAGTAATACGATTAGGCTAAATGTGTGTTGTTAAATTGTGGTATGTATTGGTATTTTCTTTTAAAGTTGTATATACTATCGTATATAAAGCTTGTGCAACACCTTTACGATGAATGGCAGTCAGATAAAATAACTAGGTCATAAAAGAAGGGAATACTACATGACATAATGATGAAAAAGAAGAAGTGTCGATGTTTGTTTTTGTTTTGTTTCTGTCTTCTAATTTTTTGAGTTTACCGAGTTATTTTTATTTTTGTTTGTGATCGTACACTAAAGTTAGTTTCCTTAATGTTTAATGTAAGCTTATTTGTTAAAGTTCACACGGAAAATTGCTTGCATTAAGGGTTTTAACTCTTTTCATCACCTGCTTCTGTCTGTCAGACGTCGATTTCTGATTTTTCAACAATTGGAAATCTCTTCTTGAATCATATTTCAGAAAGCTAAAAACTTTATTTCCTTCAGGCAGTATATACTCTGCTGAAGCTCTTAATTTTTCTGGGAATTTTAAATTGTATCTTTACCGGAGCGCTACATCACCTCACTGCCTGAGAGTTTGTGCTGACGCTGATTGATTGCACCAAGGCCGCCTTCGTGTAGAAACAAAATAGAAGATTATCTTTCCTCACGCTGACACCTGTTTACACCTGTTTAACGGAGCACCTACGGAGATTTTGCCAGCGTGATTAAATTTATTTGTGTTTGTATGCCATCGCAGCCCCACTGGGCATTTGCATCAGTTCTCCTCATTTGGTAAATTTTTTTTTTTTTAATTTTTTATCCTAGTACACATACCATTTCGAATTTCCGAGACAGATTAGCTGTGATACAATTCTCAATTTATCCGGAAATCGTGGACACCATTTTTCGGAACAAACCTCCAATTGCTCCAACCTCAAGTAGTAGACACATCTATTTTGAAGCAATTGTTCCAACCTGCATTGGTTGTGACTCAGGATTTAACACATTAATTTGAATTAATTGCTCCAACCTCCAACTGCATTAACTTGAATCTATCCGGTAACCCAGTACACTGTTTTTATTTTGTTTTTATTTTTGGGATTATTTCCTCACTACATAATGACTCGCTGTGGTTATGATAATTGTTCCATCTCCGACAACAGCTCTTCCCTGATTGATTGTTGTGGATTGTGTGGCAGATCGTTCCATCCATCCTGTGTTGGACTCTCCAATTTCGGTCGTTTATCCATAAAGTCTATTCAGGAGATCACCAACGCTTTCTCCTTTTATTGTACTGAGTGCAAGGAAATAACCCTTCCACATGTATTGCTTACCATCAAATGTAACAATGATCAATTGAAGGACTTGGCCAGCAACTCCGACAATCTGAGCACTCACCTTAATTCTATCAGATCTACACAAACTGAGCTGGCCTCGAATGTTGCATCCATGCTGTTTGCTTTTGACGTTCTGTCTTCTAAAGCTGAGTTGATTACTTCCGTCGCTTCCAAAGTAAACAACATTGATACCCTCGGTAAGAAGCTTGAAGGCATTGAGATCAAACTTGACTTCCTCAGCAATAAACTCAAGAGCAGCTTTTCACAAAATGCTCAAACTCTTGACTCTTCGATTCCCTTACGTGCAAATTCATGGATTGTGCTACACGTTCGAAACATTATGAGGCGATCTCGTTGTCATTAAATAATCATTTGTCGGATTTAAAAACATACATCAACGATATTCCACATTCGATTGAAAACATCATTCAGGATACAGCTTCTAAATCCGAGTACAATTCCATTCTTGTAAAGCTTGCTGATGAGGTATCTGTTGCACAAATTTTAATTGGGGACAAAGCTGATGAAATAAAGGTGCGGCCCGCTACCCAATATAATCTACCGCCTCCCACCACTTGCTGCTCTGATTTACACAGTGAACTCATTGCAGTGCTTACTCCAAATAATAGGACTACTGGTAATTCGCCGGATTCGCCCCTTAACGATATCATTGTACTTAATGATAACTCGCCGTCTACCTCTCTTAATAATGTTAATGATAAAAATGCTCTAACTAATAATGCTGAATTGTTAAAGAATACAGCCTCCGATATAAGGACTTCTGCTCCAAATAGAGGAACTGATATGCCCCCTATCCTACCTGCTTCTAAGCCTCGTCGCAAGTGCCAGTCGCGCCATGGAAAGCGACCTAATTTGCACCTTTCCTGTACCAATATCAGTCCGAGTGCCTCGACTGATGTCGCCTCAGGTAACGCTGTGTGTCAATTCTTCCTTGCACCTGCATCTAATTCTGCATCTAATTCCACAGCTAGGAATTTTGTTTCACCCGTGTCCTCGTTTGGAAGTGGTATTGGTCCCTCTTTGAGAACAGTACCAAAACCTTCGAGTATTTTCGTCACCCGTTTCTCTCCTGAAACGTTGTGTGAGGACATATTGAAATATCTAAGGTCCAGAAATGTTTCAACGGAGAGTATTTCGTGTTGTAGGATTAGTAAATCCTCTAAACCGGTTGCATCCTTTGTCCTAAATGTTTCAGCGGATGTGCGGAACCGGTTATTGGATCCCTTATTTTGGCCCTCCGGAGCCTTTACTAAATTATTTGTGCCTTCTGAGCGCCATCCCAGAAATACATCCAAAACAAGTAATGCTATTCCAAAAAACTGAAGTCGCTTTCCCTTTACTATCAAAATGTAAGGGGGATTCGGACAAAAACTGTTCATATCTTCAAATCCTCTGCTGCAACTTGTTTTGATATAGTTGCTTTCACTGAAACTTGGTTGCATCATGGCTTTCGCGATGCCGAAATCTTAGACAATTCTTACCAAATTTTTAGGAAAGATAGATATATTGACTCTGAAGCTCGCGGAGGTGGCGTACTCCTCGCATGTAAAAACCATTTCAATTACACCCAAATTGTGGTTCCCAGTTTTTCCAACTCTCTTGACACCGAACTTATAGTTCTTAAGCTGTCTCTCTTAAGACATGACTTATATATACTTTGTTGTTATATTCCTCCAGATTGTATAAATATTGTTGATGACGAAGGTTAAAATTTATACGACCTGCTCATTTCAACTTCTAATTTTATCCACGGTAAGATGGAGCCTCTTGACGAATTACTACTTATTGGTGACTTTAACTTACCAATATACAATGGGTATTAAACGATGATAACGAAGACTATCTCCCACTTAATAACTTGACAATAAGAAAATCACTCTTTCTGGACACTATTTGATCTCTTGGTCTCAGCCAAATCAGTAATGTTAAGAATGACATGGGTAGGCAGTTAGACCTGGTATTTTCTACTGACACGGGTAAATTATTAGTTGAACCTAGCCCAGTTATAATGTCTACTCTTGAAAAATATCATCCCCCACTACTAGTTACATATTGTTATGAAACCGAAATCTTTACAAATTGTGACGAAACAGAATACTTTTTCAATTTTAGAAAGGCTAACTTTTCCAAACTTTCCAGTAGACTTACATCTATTGACTTTAACACATTACTGGCTAGCAATAATGTTGACGAAGACGTTTCTAAATTTTACATAATTCTTTTGGATTTGTTTTCCTCTCACGTTCCCCGCGAGCGTCAGCGGCTCCCTAAAACGTCTCCACCATGGTTCAAGAAAGAACTGAAGCGTCCTAAAAATAAAAAGAATACATTGTGGAAGGGTTATATGAGGGACAAGGACATTATAACTCACAACAACTTCCTCTCATCATATAATGAGTTCAAAGACCTTTCCTCTTCACTCTATGACGAGTATATTCAAAATATGCGTGCGAAATTATTTAGTGGCCCACGTAACTTTTTTAAGTTTATTAGTATGAAGAAAAAAACGTACAACTACCCCAATACGATGAGGTACAAGGACTCTGCTAGTGATGATTCGTCTGAGATTTGCGATATGTTTGCTTCTTTTTTTAACAATGCCTTTGTCTCGTCAAATTTTCAACTTCACAGTAGCAACTTCAGTCATATGAACGACTCTCATAACGTTTCATTCACTATCCCTCCAATTTCAGAAGAGGATATACTTGATCATATTAATGGGCTTCCAAATGACTTTACAACGGGTCCTGATGGGATCCCTCCAGCCTTTTTTAAGTCGTGTTGCCTCTCCCTGGAAGCCCCGCTGAGAATTATTTTCCAAAAATCGCTCGATAGTGGTTGTTTTTCTCAGCTATGGAAAAATTCTTTTGTCATACCTGTCTACAAAAAAGGCAGTAAAAAAGAAATCTGTAACTATAGACCTATTGCAAAATTATCTTGCATGCCCAAGTTATTCGAAACTATCATCTACTCTCCGTTATCAATAATCTGCAAGAATTTGCTCTCTTCAAACGAACATGGGTTTATTTTGGGACGGTCTACAACCACTAACTTATTGGA
Organism: Dioctria rufipes; assembly: GCA_963924295.1. NCBI lineage: Eukaryota > Metazoa > Arthropoda > Insecta > Diptera > Asilidae > Dioctria > Dioctria rufipes. The sequence goes on from OZ002740.1 coordinate 211,946,650, forward strand.
ATTTGTCTCTAATACCATTCACGGGTTTGGAAAAGGCAACCATACAGATTGTATTTATACAGACTTTAGTAAAGCTTTCGACAAGCTATCTCATTCCGTGATACTCTTCAGAATGGAAAAGTATGGGTTTCCCACAACGTTCCTAAAATGGACGGAGTCATATCTAGATAACAGAACAAACCAAATTTATTTCCGCCATTCCATCTCTAGAGTCTTGAAAGCTTCGTCTGGCGTACCTCAAGGGAGTCATTTGGGCCCGTTGCTATTTATTCTATCTATTGACGACATTGTCTCCGTAGTGAAGCACTGCAAAGTCTTAATTTATGCTCATGACATTAAACTTTACGCTCAGATTAAATCTTTTAATGATTGTTAACTGATACAGGATGACCTCCAATTTTATGATTGGTGCAAAATCAATAATTTGGTACTCAATATCGACAAATGTGAGGTGATGACTTTCCACAGGAATCTGAATCCTATCTCTTATATCTATGGGTTCTCGGTTTCCTCGATTTGCCGCGTTGGTTCTGTTTTACGGTACAAACATCGTCCGTATCGAGTCTGTTCAGCGAAACTTCCTGCGCTTTGCTCTTAGGGACTTACCCTGGAATAACTCATTGATTCTTCCACCCTATGAGGATCGCTTGCAGCTCTTGGATATGCACCCGCTTGAGAAACGTCGCATGGTTGCCGATGTAATTTTTGTTCACCAACTCTTAAACGCGAATGTTGATTCCCCGCTATTACTTGACAATATCTCTTTCCGTGATAATAGGCACAATTTGAGAAGGCTACCTCTGTTGCATGTCAACTCCTCAAGGTCTAACTTTGGCATGTATGAACCTATTAATCGCATGTGCATTACTGTTAATAATTTGGCTGAGTATTTTGTTGTTGACGACTCCATGTCTTAAAAAAACGTCTATATAATATTTAATCTTTGGTTAAATTTAATTTATTCTTTTGCCTTTTTGTTCTATGTCGCATTGAATGACATTTCATCTGGTGTTTGGTCTATGTTTAGGGTAACATACTAATACTAACACCGACTAAGTGATGAAACGCATGTATTGTTGACCGTTTATTTATTAAACGTGTCCATGCAGCGAGCTTGTGTTAAGCTGGTTGTGATAGTCATGTATACGATTGAGACGTTGTAAATGGGTTCTATAGTAATAAAAATTGCTGTGCAATTTAAAATAAAAGCTTCCATTGATAGTGAAATCAAATATAGAAGCCATGATGTTTATGTTAACAAAATACGTTGTCATTGGTATCATATACAAATCGGAAGAGTAACGATAACCTATTTCAATTAAATAAAAAGTAAATTTTGCGATAAAAGAGAAAGCTAACAAAAATGTGCTTTTGAAAACAAAATTATATAAAAAAAACTAGTTTTTAGAAAATGCTTGAAAAGAGGGCGCGCTAAAATTTTTCGAAGTATAATATCAATATTGACGATAAATTCTCTTTTGCATGAGTTTTCGAGAGTTAGCAAACTGGAAACATATTCATAAACATTTCAATTCTTATAATATCACAGATGTGCCATTCTTTGAAATAATACAAAATAATTCAATACCATCACATCTTTTTCATTTTAACAAGTCCATCAAATACTTGCAAATTGCAATTACATATACTTTGATATTATATATATTTTTTTAAAGAATAAACTCACACAATCTTTAGAGATTTGTATGTATATGTACCTACAGTAATTCCTAAATTATAAACTATGTTATCTTGCGTTATAACAATGCTTTTATGATGTCATATATCAGTGGTATAGTAGTGTATACGACATAGTAATGTTATTATAGCATCGTATATTGCATCGCATAATAATTGTAATAACTTTAGATGACGTTGTGACGACGTTGAATAGATTCCCCACTTTGCAGATATATACGTTATACAGACATCTGAAAAGGATCATATTGCATTCATGATGACGTAATTGTAAATCGTATGTCTTAACACAATGTCATAAATGAATTTTTACGATTAGTATACGATCTATTGTGCTACTTGGGTAGAATTTCTTTTTTTTTTATTTTGTTTCAATAGGACGGCCTCCAGCACCTGAAATGGAAAGCAGTGTTGAACGAGAATCACATGCCTTAACAGCTGATCTTGTTTTAAGTTCAGTTACATTATGTCAAGGAGAATCTTCAGCAGGCTAAAGGGACTTGCAGGTAGGTACATTAAAAATAGACTTTGAGGCATAAGCACGGCCAACGTTTTAACGCGCTTTGTATCATTTCTACAGGAATCAATTTGATCTCCCGTTGTTACAGTCTCTTCAGTTGGTTTATATTTTCAACTTTGTTTTTATTAATTTGGTTTTTTAAATATCCCCATAAAAAAATCACATGGTGGCTGAAATAAAACGTACTCGTTTTGTTGTCAAGAAATCCAATTTCTTCTTTAACGTGTGCGGTGGAGCCGAGTCCTGGGAAATATCCAGTCATTTTCGGGATATAAACTGTTCATATTTTTTAATAATGGTTTTAAACATTTCTCAATAAAGTCAACGGAATTAATTTTGGCACCTGGTTCAACAAAAATGGGTTTTGTGGCTCCATTGTTAGAAATACCCATGAAAACCATTACGCCCTTCTGGTGGGGCGCCTTTGAAAATACACAAAAATCTGTTCGTGATTGTTCTCGACTTATGTACTCAACTTTTCGCTGACCATAGGCATTCGTTAGATGAAACCAAACTTCGTCGACCGTCAGATACTTTTTCCACTTATTACACTTAAACGTTGATGTCTTTTTTGAATAGTATTTTCGGAAAGATTATGACCTTTCGGTTTTTTTAGTAATTTTAATTCCAAAATACTTTTTAGGGTGCATTGAATAACTCTCTTAGACACATTAAAATGATTTGCGAGATGTTTTTGTGTTGGAGGATTATATTTTAACGTCATTTTTCGTAACCTGCCAATTTGCGATTTTATTAGACTCGATTTTTTTCCACTACCAACTTTGCGTTCTTGCGATCGTAACTTGTTATTTTTATACTCAGATATTGTTACGTTTGAAACACTAAAACTTATTTTTACACATCTTTTGTATCACAGAAAAACTGAATTGTATTTTGAGTAATGTACACTTGTTGCTCTTTATAGTCAATGTTATTGTTATATGACAGCTCCCCGCCAACTGGTAGCATAAGAATGAACTATGTGACTTATATTATTGTTTTGGATAAGTGCTTCAGTAGTAAATGTAATGTGAAATTGTTCGGTTTTTTAATGTACCTACCTATACAATTACCTGATACCCTTACATTATTACATTGTTGGAAGATATAAAAGACCTTTAACGGGTAAAATGTAGATTTTTCGTTCAATTCTAAAGGACTAGATTATTCATTTAAAACTTGTCTCCACTGATGGCTCTACGGGCTCTACGAAGACTGCAATCGTCAATCCCTGCAAGTGCTTCTCATTTAAAATGATTACACGAAGAATGAGCAAAAAGACAGAAGCTCGACCCAAGGCTTGACAATCTACCAGGGATTGAAACTTTTTAATACAAAATAATTTAGAAAGTGAGAGCTTTTCCTCGACTACTTGTAGGATAGTGGCGGTGCTTGGATAGTAGATTTTGATAGTTAAAAGTTTAATCCAAGGATCTTTTTCTTCAGTGAGGCTTTTTGTGACTAGTCGACTGAGTTCATCAGCAGTCGAGTTGCGTCAAATGGGCTCCTTACCATTGTTATATATATTTATTATAATAATATAAAATTAAAATAGCGTAATTCAAGAATAAAAAAAAAAGAAAAAAAATGAGAACATTATATTATTAGACAACACTACAACTATAACTAAAACTACAGAACTATGACTAGAACTTTATACGGACTCATTTATATGGACTCATTCATCTCGTGGAACCTGAAATAATAAATTATTAGAACTCATGCTGGAAGGCAAGACCAAATTTTATGTTATTTACTTACTTCAGGTTTATGTAAATCATAAGGATTCCACGATTCTCCAGCCATTTTCAAGAATTCCACAAAGGGGTCCAAATTATTTTGCTTGCAAACTTGTGAAACATATATTTGCATAAGTAGTCCGCGTAACTCTCGTTTTGCCTATGATATTGAGGCAGATTTACCTTGACATTTCGCCATAAACCGTTGATGGTGTTTGTGTGAACCTCTGTAGTTGGATCTTTAAAATGAAGTTTATGATTTACTGTTAAGTACTCATACCCCTCAGTGGTAAGACGCGAATACGCACGCTAACAATCAGTATAAGTTGTGGTCCCTGGTAACACCCATTTTTTAATGAGCGCCAACAGGGTTTTTGTGTCCCTACTTTCTACAGGGATTAAAAACACTTCTCCGGTTTCACGCCATAACCCGCGAAAGACCCGCTGACCTTCCACGGGATGACCGCAATTATATTTCCTTTTACCAAACTTGGACTCATCTATTTCAACAATCATTCCAGGACCCCCTATAAAAATGCGTATGTTAATTTTAGTTTTATTAAACTATTAATTCGTGCGCAACATAAGGTTCTCTCCACGTATGCTGTGCAATAACGGCTACACTACCACACCAATAGATTTTGAAGCAATAAGAAAGGATATATTGGCTATTTGTTTTTATCCAAATAGCAGCGTCGTCGTCAAGGAGCGACCCAACCATCCAAAAACGCGCCACACGTGTGTATCGTTATGACTAATTTTTAATTGTACAATTATGTATTTTAAATAAAAGTAAAATATCTTGTTTGCTTAATATTCTAACTTACTTATTTGTTTCTTAGGGTGTATGTATATATATTCAGTCACAACCTCATAGCAAATTCCTTGCAATTCTGCAGCAGTTTGTGCTCATATATCTAGCCCCTTCTTAATTTGATCCAAATAATAAAATTTTTGAGTCCACAGATATGCGAATCATAGAATCTGTAACAACATTTACATAACATTCTGAAAAAGATAACTTTTCACATAAATATTCGTACTCAGAAAAACAGAACTATAAACAAAGAAAAAAATCTAGAATTCGTACAACGCTAATTCTTATGATACTCTAGAAAAATGCCCGTATGTAATTTCATATTTTTTAGAACTGTTCGTCGGACAGTCAAAATGGTTGGTTATAACAAATATCATACGGTTTTAGATTTTGAGTTACTTGTCAGTATAATAAAAACATCCAGGATTGATCATTTCCATAGCATACGTAAGAAACCTCAATTTTTGTATGATACCAACAAGAAACTTAATTTTTAATGAACTTTTATTAACTCAGAGACCCCTGACTAAAAACTTTGTGTGTTTCAGTGCCTGAGCCCCTGAGAGTTGCGTTCGTGACGAAATAGTTTTAGGGTAGTAAACGTGGAAGGATTTACATGAGGTTTTTGATTAAGAATGAGTGAACGGCGAGTTTTCCGAGCTAAAATTTTCTTTCGTTTTCGGGGTTTTGGGGTAACTACCACCCTTGGGGTTGTCCAATTTGGCCCGTGTCTGATGTGAATCAAGAGTGGTGAGTCGAGATACGAGAGTCGAGTTAAAAATGTTAAAAGAGTTAAAAAAAGTTAGGAACGTGAAAAAATGTTAAAAAAGTTAAAAAATTAAAAAAAAATATGAAAAAGTTAAGAAACTTCAAAAAGTTAAAGTTAAATCGTAATTCGAGAGTGGAGAGTGGAGAGTGAAGAGCGGACAGTGGAGAGCGTAGAATAGAGAGAGTGTATAGAATTTATGACTAAAAAGTAGAAAATCAAATATATGAAAAAAACATTTAAAATAAATAATTTTCGTAAATAAATTGCACTAAAAAGTAAAAATTAATTTTATCTTCTCAGTGATATACACAAGAAAAGTTCACAATTGTCTAGTAGCAAGTGCCCAATCTTTTAATATTTAATCTGAGTTGTAGCATGTTTTATTTTGCAATGAAACTTTTTTGTGTATATGATGAGAAAGAAAAAATTAATTTTTAATTTTTAGTGCAATTTATTTACGAAAGTTGTTCATTTTAAACATAATTTATTGAAATTGTATTTATACTTTTTATGAAAACGTCGTGTACAAAATTCAGCTCTCTACGACGACGGTTTCTCAGACAGTGTCCACATATATCATGAAACATGAAATTATTGTATGGCAACCCTACGAAGAAGTTAACTGTTTTGTTCCATTGTCAATCTTGAATCTACAATTTTTTTAAAAAGGTCATGTGCAAAATTGCAGCTATAAGTAAACACGTTCTCGAATTACCGTTGGTACAGACGGACAAACAGACAGGTAAACGGACAAAATGCAAAGGTCTTATTTTATGACTTCCCGTGTTACACACAGGTACATAGACTCTTATAAGTATCGTATAAAAGTAGTGCACAAAACCCTCGAGAAATATTTCCCAAGCCAGAAAATAGACTCCTTGACTACTACATGAGAGCACTAACATAGTCCTAACATTCTAAAATATCTGCAGTGTTCTTATGTTAAAGTGACAAAAGTTTGATTTGAATAGCTCCTTCGCCCCAAACTACTATTAATACAGAAAAATTGTGTTCTGATAATCTTAAGCTTATTTTCTTATCTTTCCAACCGTAATAAAATTTTTATATCTTTCGTAACAAAAACTCTCAACTGAGTAATAATTGCATATACGAAAGTGCCGTGGTCCTATGAATTCGAATCAATCTGTCTACAGATTCGGGCTACGGCCTAACATATGTTATTGCATTTATTTCTCAACTGAGAGTTATTGAACGTAAAATTATAAAATTAGTTTTGAATGAAAACTATTTTATTGCTTTGTTAAGTAAGGGTATATAGTAAATGTAGCTTTGGGAAAGTAAGCTGCCAAGCTAAAAATTAATGGACGACTCTTTTCCTGTGTGGATAGTAGTTTAGGCTTTATGGTATATATTAAATCCATCTGTAGTTAAGAATCAATATAAAACATTTTGGAAAATTGGACAATTACACATATAGATTTCTGTTTCATGGCATTGGAAGTTGTTCTACCAGCATTGTATCTATGCCTTATAAAAAGAATGAAAAACTCAGTATATATGTATATTCTAAGATATAAGAAAAAACTATAGATCAATTTATTGAAGGATTATATGCACTTCCTTTATAGTTAATTTACTATTGCTGAAAGAGGTTCCCCGTTTCAAGGAAGACCCTTTTTTTTTGCATAATACTGACTTCTTCATTGATTTTATTATTTTTCCCGGACAGTACCACAGAAAATTCTTTTCATCGTCACCATTTAGTTTAAAAATTCCCGTACAATGTTCTTCCAGATATCATAAATGTTTCTGTTTGGCCAAAACACCCCATCCTTGAAGCTGACTGATCAGTTTCTTGGGATCTACGTACAAAGAGATGATGCGCAAAAAATTAAATTCTGGATTACTCTAAAAAAAAAGTTTTTTTTGTGTACATAATGACTCTTTTATTGTTGGCTTTTTGGCTCTTTTAGAAATTCCTAAAAATAGGTGGCAAAAGGCTCTACAAAGTTAAAAAAAATACGCTAGATAAACTAAATGGCATCAAATGTCAATAGGGACAAATAAGAACATTTAAAACAATCAGAACAACTAATATACTGTTACGAAATTTAAATAAGCAGAAATCCGATCAGAAGATATTTGAGTTGGAAAACAGCATAGGCACGCAAAAATGACTAATCTCGGAATGTGCGTGCTAAAAATTCCCCATGACTGACGACGATGTGATCTGCCAATATATGACCTTTAGACAGAGGTCATGATCTACAGAAGTGTGAAGTACAGTGAGTCGGATTGATGAACAAGAGACACTCGAAAGTAAGACAAAAAAAACACAAAAATCGGTATCCAAATCGGGCTGCGATAAATAAAAAAAAATCAGTGGCTAAGCAGAAGAATAATTTTTCCATATTCCTGAAATATATTGTGAACGTTTTACGAGTTCAATAAAAAAGACCTGGTTTAATGGAAACTTGAACGAGTTTGTAAAAGTAAGTGGGAGTTTTTTTTGTGCATGCAACTTTTTTTTCCCTTTCTTTGGATATAGAACAATTGCGAAGAAGGGGCACCATATACGTAAATACTAGTGATAATTTTAAATCATTTAGAATTGGTAGAAAATTGCCTTTAATTAAGTGTTGATGGAACCGAAGTTAAAGACCGAATTTTCGTATATTATAAAGCTCGCCTGGTGATGTGCAATTGCTGTCTCCTCTATTCTTTCTTTTTTGTGTGTGTGTGCGTGCAGTATATTTGAGAAATACTCTAGCTATCACGATAGAAGCTGCATCTCCAACCGCTCTTCACCGCGGCAAAATTGCTGGTGGTTTAACAAAAATCGCATGACACAAATTGCACACCAGATTGCTCTCCAGCGCGACACAATTGCTGCGGCCATTGAAATAATTACACGACATAAAATTGTACGCCAGACTCCTACCTAGCGCGAAGTAATTAAAACAATCGCACGATAGAAGCTGCATCTCAGACCGCTCTTCAGTGCGGCAGAATTGCTGGTGGATTAACAAAAATCGCATGACACAAATTGAACACCCGATTTGATTCCTCTCGAGCGCGAAAAGCTTCGTAATTAGATGACATAACATTTTAAAACAACTCTCCGTGCATTTTTACAATTATTGTGACATTCTGAAATAACTTTTTTTGTAACATTGGTGCCAAGTGTGGGGTACTTTGATCCATTGAAGAAAGGATCCCCACTAAGAGTAGCTCCGCCACCACTACATCGATTTGAAACTAAAATCACCGCATAAGTACTAGTCATGTGGAATAACTTCACGGCCTATGAACGATCATTATTTGAGCCCAGTGAAGGAAATCAATTACCAATTACTAATAATTCGGCCAGTCCACCCAGTGGATCAGGCGTAAGCATGAGCACTTCCAAGCATAGCGATCCTTCACTTGTTGCTATAAGCCAACAAATGCAAAAGTTGACCATTCTTATGCAGGATCTCTCGAATCGGCTGCGAAGAGTTGAGATATCACACGAAGAAGCCGTGAGACATGCCATAGATGACTTGGCTAACCAACCTACTCCCATTACTCATGATCAGCCAACCTCACTTGATAAAAGCCAAAATGTCAACGATGAGGAGATACATGAATCTAGTCTTTCAGCCGATATTATCGAGCAAAACGCTAATGTCCCTTTACACGGACCTACTTCATCTACGCTTACAACTCACTCTCCAAGCCACTTGCCGCGAAGTGCTCCTCATACTCACCAGTCTACTCCCGATCCGAGTTTCATACGAAAGGATTAACCAGCTGTTACCACTTCAGCTCCTGAACGAGTCCCTCTAGAACCAACTCAAATTCAAGTGACGAAACCCTCTTTCAGTAAACAAAATGATGGAAATATTAACCGAGAAAATCATTTAGATGCCCCAGTCCCACCTATTTTGACTACACCACTAATGGAACCAACTCGGATCCGCCTCTTTCCGAAAGACTATGACGGAAAGCAGTCATGGGCCGATTATAAAAAGCATTTTGAAGCGGTTGCCCAAGCAAATAGATGGTCAGCTGAGCTCAAAGCTCTCTACATAGCTCCTTATCTTCAAGGCACTGCACTAAAATTTTTCCATACACTACCATCCCAAGTCCGGAGTGACTTCGATGAACTCGACAAGGCTCTTAATGAACGCTTCAGTGATGAGCAACAACAGTATTTGGCCCATAGCCAATTGAGAGGTCGTATACAGAAAAGTCATGAAAGCTTGACAGAGTTTGCCACGGATGTCCAGCGATTGGTTGATTTAGCATTCAGTGACTGTCCAGAAAGAGCAAGAAATCGCATAGCTTTAGAGCAATTCCTTGATGGAATTGCTGATTTAGATACACAACAACTTTCACGTAACCCAAAGCCACAGACACTTGAAGCTGCCTTAGCACAGGCAACACAAATCGAGGCTAGTAGAAATGCCTCTAGACTAAGCCGCCGACATATTCGAGCTGCAGAAGTCATGACGACAAGCCGGGATGAGCCACCGCGTCGGCGTTCGCCACCCAGGAGGTACAATAGAGGCCAGCGATCGGGAAACGATCGTCGCCTATTCTGAGGGAGCACAGAACAGGCCAAGGACTCAGCTCCAAAACACACTCTCCAGAAACCTCCCGGGTTAAATATGTCTGCATGGTAAAAGATGTAGCCATCTCGAGCACTTTGCCAACTACAAAAATGAAGACCGTGAGATGGTCTTCGAAACCTGTAGAGAGAAATATCGCTGGGTACGTCCAATGGTACAGTTACGATAAAGGCTACGGATTCCTCCAACGTAAAGACACTGGTCAAAAAGTTTTCGTCCACGCCAGTAATATACGGAAGACAAGACCCGTGTTGTTTCAGGATGAGGAGGTAGAGTTCGATGTAGTGTCTACAAAGAAAACGCCCAAGGCTCTAAACATTAGACCGGTATCCTCCGCCAAGCTACTGCAGACAGAAAAGCAGAAAGCTGTAGGTACCTCGCCTACGAGAACATTAAGTGTGAAATCTCCGGAAAAATCTATCGCTAAATGTAGGAACTCACCCGCGCGTCAAATAAATAATTTAGCTGGGACTAAATCTGAATCAACGCGATTTCACACATCTAAGACAAATACCCAGAGACAGCGAAGAATCTCAGGCCATAATAAATGTACTCACAACAGCAGTCAACAATATGACGATAATGATGATACTCTTCGAAAAGTTTCTGAGCAGCAACCTTTAAACTCGAATCCACTGACCTTGAGGGGCAAAAGTCAGTAGGTCTAACAGCCCCAAAACCAATTGATGTCATAATCAGTGTAGCCAATGCCAGTCATCACTTATGGCTTCTTGGCCGTATTAATGGGAAAACCTGTCGTTTAATTATTGACACAGGTGCTACCCAGACTATTCTACATCCACGAGTACTACAAAATTCAGAAATTAAGCCTCGTATGCTCGCTACTAATACTGTGATCAAAAGTGTAAATGGTAGCACGATCCCTGTAATTGGTCTTACTGAAATTCACCTGGAGATAGCAAACTTCTTTACTCGACACCCAGTCCTTGTAGCAGACATCTTTGATGACTGTATTGTGGGAATGGATTTCCTTATAAAATACCAGTGCTCCTTAGATATCAAGCATGGTAAGATTACTATAGCTGATGAGATTATTCAAATGGAACAATTTCTTAAACAGCCCTGTGTAGCAAGTACTATCAGTGATATGGAACTACCACCGAACTCTGACTGTCTGATTAGGCTCACCACAACACTAGTGAAAGAGGAGGTAATTCTCTTGACTCCCACCGATAACCCACCCGAAGGACTCTACGTTGATTGTCTAATAGGGTGCATCAAAAATGGAAGCATTCTTGCCAGGGTATCGAATAACAGTACGAAGCCAATCTACCTTACTGCTTCGACCGCCATCGCATGCGTTGAAAATAACCCAGAGGTAATTTACTGCGAACGATTAATAAACCAGGACTTTTCACCGGATTTTGTAGAACTTTTTCAGAGAAGTTCAACTGATTTATCAGACAACGCCAAAGAACAACTTTGGACTCTCTTGTCCACCCATGTTGATGTATTCTCGTCATCGAAAAATGATCTAGGCCGTACTTCGCTTTTGCAGCACCGGATCAACACAGGAAATGCGATGCCCATTAAGCAACCTCCACGAAGAATCCCAATGTCGAGGAGACTAGAAGCTGAGGAAATACTCCAGCAGATGATTGAGCAGAACATCGTGCACCCTTCTAAAAGTCCATGGAGCTCCCCGGTGGTGCTGGTGCGGAAAAAGGACGGCTCTCTAAGGTTCTGTATAGACTACCGACGCCTAAATGAAGCTACGAAGAAGGACTCCTATCTCCTGCCTAGAATCGATCTAACCCTTGAAGCTTTCGGGGAATCTACCTGGTTTGCCACACTCGATCTACAATCAGGATATTGGCAGGTAAAAATGCATCCATCTGACAAAGAAAAGACTGCTTTTACCATTGGCAGTGGGCTCTGGGAGTTCAACGTAATGCCGTTTGGCCTCACTAATGCTCCTGCAACTTTTCAGCGACTTATGGAGCTCGTGCTGGAAGGTATACCTTTTACAGTATGCCTAGTTTATCTGGACGACATTATCGTTCATGGAAGAAGTTATGAAGAACTACTTAAGAATTTAGCAACAGTTTTTCAAAGACTGAAACTCGCAGGACTAAAACTATCACCTACGAAGTGTCACTTATGTCGTAGAGAGGTTAAATTTCTGGGCCATATTGTCTCTGCCGCAGGTATCTCAGCTGACCCCGAAAAGATAAGCGCAGTTCGAGAATGGCCACTACCTACTTGCAAGAAAGATGTACAATCTTTTCTTGGCCTTTGCGCATACTATCGGCGTTTTATAAGGAACTTTTCACAGATAGCAAAGCCCCTAACTAAACTCACCGAAAAGAATGCAAGATTCGAATGGAACCAAGACTGCAAAACTTCTTTTACTGCTCTTAAAGACAAACTAACAATGTCGCCGATACTCACACAACCTAATGAAGGTGGGCTATTTATTGTTGACACTGATGCGAGTCAATTTGCCTGGGGAGCTGTATTGTCCCAAGTACAGGGAGATGAAGAAAAGGTGATCGAGTTCTACAGCAAGACGCTAAACAAACAGGAAAGGAACTACTGCGTTACACGAAAGGAACTCCTCGCAGTTGTGAAAGCTGTAGCACATTTCCAGCCCTATTTGCTTGGCCGCCACTTTTTGCTACGCACAGATCATGCCTCCTTGAGATGGCTCATGAATTTTAGAGAGCCCGAAGGACAAATTGCTAGGTGGATCGAGCGTTTACAGGAGTATGATTTTACAATCCAACATCGACAAGGCAGTAAACACGACAATGCTGATGCTTTAAGTAGACGACCGTGCTCCGCCCTTGATTGCCGATATTGCGCGCGATTGGAGGAAAAACAAACAGTCACAGTGCGGGTAACCACCATCCACCAAGAAATAGATCATCACCAAGAAATGGACCAACACCTGAGCATCGTAAGACAGTGGCTTACGACTGGGCAAGCCCCACTGAAAGAAGAAATCTGTGACCTGGACCCTATCCTGAAAGCCTATTGGAGTATGTACTCTTCGCTGGTTTTGGATAACAATGTCGTCTACCGCGTCTGCATCAACTCGACTGGAACAAACCATCAAATACTACTGCCCGAGTCACTGAAAGAAGAAGTATTGAAACTTCTACATAACAATCCTACAGGGGGCCACTTGGGAATAGAGCGTACTTTGGCTAAAGTCAAAGCCCGATTTTATTGGGTAGGATGTTCAGATGATGTGCGAAACTGGTGTGAGCGGTGTCAAGTCTGCCAACAAAGGAACGGACCGAACAGGAAGATGAAGGCTAAACTACAACTCTACAATGTTGGCGCTCCTTTCGAGAGAATCGCGATTGATATACTGGGGCCACTACCGTTAACTACCAGACAAAACAAATATATCGTGGTAATGATGGATTATTTTACCAAATGGCCAGAAGCGATTCCACTGCCCAATCAAACCGCTGAAACAGTGGCAGATGCCCTGATTGAACAGGTATTCTCTCGATTCGGTATGCCGCTGCAGCTTCACTCTGATCAAGGGCGCAATTTCGAGTCCAACATCTTTCAAGAAGTCTTGAAAAAGCTGGGAATCGAAAAAACGAGAACAACACCACTACACCCACAGTCTGATGGTATGGTAGAAAGGTTCAACCGAACTTTACTTAATTACTTATCCAAGTTTATAGATGAAAACCAACGTGATTGGGATAATTACGTGCCTTTGGCATTGTTGTCTTATCGAGCAGCAGTCCACGAAAGTACACATCAGACACCGGCGATGATGACCTTGGGGCGAGAGCTCCGACTACCAGCTGACTTATGTATAGGAGAAGCACCTAATCGCAGAATAGAGAGCACGGATTATGTAGATAATTTGAAAGGCAAACTGCAAACAGTGTATCGACAAGTGCGTGAAAATTTAAAAAAGAATACTCGAAGCATGAAAGACAGATATGATTTATCAGCCCGAGCTAACCCGTTCAAGCTTGGGGACAAAGTATGGCTATACGCTCCGAAAAGAAGAAAAGGCAGATGTCCCAAAATGCAGAGGGATTGGGAAGGCCCCTATACAATCACAAAAGTGCTAAGTGAAGTGGTGTATAGAATCATCAAAATCAACTCTACCAAATATTGTGTAGTACATCGAAACCGACTAGCAGCATACCGAGAGCCGATTTAACATTAACCACAATTAAACGTTCGAAATAAAAGGAAATTAAACGAAAAATGAACTCAATAAAAAAAAATGCGTGCATCTAAGAATTAACATTAACCACAATGAAACATTCGAAATAAAAAGTCAATTAAACGAAAAATGAACTCAATAAAAACAAAAAAAAAAAATGCGTACATCTAAGAATTAACATTAACCACAATTAAACGTTCGAAATAAAAGGAAATTAAACGAAAAATGAACTCAATAAAAAAAAATGCGTGCATCTAAGAATTAACATTAACCACAATGAAACATTCGAAATAAAAAGTCAATTAAACAAAAAATGAACTCAATAAAAAAAAAATGCGTGCATCTAAGAATTAACATTAACCACAATGAAACATTCGAAATAAAAAGTCAATTAAACGAAAAATGAACTCAATAAAAACAAAAAAAAAAATGCGTACATCTAAGAATTAACATTAACCACAATTAAACATTTGAAATAAAATGACAATTAAACAAAAAATGAACTCAATAAAAAAAAAAAAAAATGCGTACATCTAAGAATAACATTAACCACATTAAACATTGAAAATAAAATAAAATAAAAATAAAAAAAAAACAAAAAAAAAACCACTCATAGTAGTCAAATGGTGCCCTTCCTCGCATTATCCCTGAAGAAACAAAAAAAAAAAAAAAAGCAAGCAATAAAAAGGGCGAGTTAGAGGCGCCCTTTAAGTAACCTCTTATCCAAGGAAAAGAGTCAAAGAGGAGGAAATGCCTCGGACTCCACTATTCCCTTTGCGTGCTGACGATTGACCAGATTCCTTATAAGGTGACACTCTCTGGCCTACTCTTAACCCCACCGGAAGGAAAACGATTTATTTTTCTATTCAAAGAGGCGGCGTTCCGCCACCTGTTGGTTACCATAAAATATTTTTTTTCTCTTCATTTATGTAGACTAACCTTTCTTTTATTTACATGATATAAGCAGCAACAAGTGACGATTATTAGACAAGTGGACCTTCACCATGATCACAAATCGTGATTCTACATCCCAAATAGAATACGAGCTGAGGACAGCTCTAATTTTGCGACGGGGGCAGTGTTACGAAATTTAAATAAGCAGAAATCCGATCAGAAGATATTTGAGTTGGAAAACAGCATAGGCACGCAAAAATGCCTAATCTCGGAATGTGCGTGCTAAAAATTCCCCATGACTGACGACGATGTGATCTGCCAATATATGACCTTTAGACAGAGGTCATGATCTACAGAAGTGTGAAGTACAGTGAGTCGGATTGATGAACAAGAGACACTCGAAAGTAAGACAAAAAAAACACAAAAATCGGTATCCAAATCGGGCTGCGATAAATAAAAAAAAATCAGTGGCTAAGCAGAAGAATAATTTTTCCATATTCCTGAAATATATTGTGAACGTTTTACGAGTTCAATAAAAAAGACCTGGTTTAATGGAAACTTGAACGAGTTTGTAAAAGTAAGTGGGAGTTTTTTTTGTGCATGCAACTTTTTTTTCCCTTTCTTTGGATATAGAACAATTGCGAAGAAGGGGCACCATATACGTAAATACTAGTGATAATTTTAAATCATTTAGAATTGGTAGAAAATTGCCTTTAATTAAGTGTTGATGGAACCGAAGTTAAAGACCGAATTTTCGTATATTATAAAGCTCGCCTGGTGATGTGCAATTGCTGTCTCCTCTATTCTTTCTTTTTTGTGTGTGTGTGCGTGCAGTATATTTGAGAAATACTCTAGCTATCACGATAGAAGCTGCATCTCCAACCGCTCTTCACCGCGGCAAAATTGCTGGTGGTTTAACAAAAATCGCATGACACAAATTGCACACCAGATTGCTCTCCAGCGCGACACAATTGCTGCGGCCATTGAAATAATTACACGACATAAAATTGTACGCCAGACTCCTACCTAGCGCGAAGTAATTAAAACAATCGCACGATAGAAGCTGCATCTCAGACCGCTCTTCAGTGCGGCAGAATTGCTGGTGGATTAACAAAAATCGCATGACACAAATTGAACACCCGATTTGATTCCTCTCGAGCGCGAAAAGCTTCGTAATTAGATGACATGACATTTTAAAACAACTCTCCGTGCATTTTTACAATTATTGTGACATTCTGAAATAACTTTTTTTGTAACAATACCATAAAAATGACACAAAACTGTAAAACAAATGACACAAAATTCTCAAAAGAGATTAAAAAACGGACACAAGTATTTTGAAAAAGATCTAAAAGGTAAACAAAAAATTTGAGAGTCCCAATTTTGATAATTAGGTAAGTAGCAGTTCCAAGAGGTTCCAAATTTCCAAAAATAATCTAGTAAAAATTAATTTCCTAAGCGAGCAATTTTTCAATATAAAATTTAGAAATTTAGCACCGAGACCGAAATCGAATTATAAACTAAATAGCCGAACGAACGAAAAAATTTATCCGAAGCCGTTATAGAGTCCCCCGAGAGTAATATCATAGACCTCTACAACCTGCTCTCATCATCCCTCCAGCTGAGCATCTCTAACGGAGCGCTTAGTAGAGCATACCTACATGACCTACATGTCGTAACGATAAATGCATATACGAGCATCTAGATAGAAAATAATAATAAAGAAAGATTTAAAAGCAAACATAATAAACAAAAGAAATACAATCAGAGTAGCCACAAGCCACTCTACGATGCATTCATCAAATATCAAAGTAAGAGTTGTGAAAAGTAATATGATCATCACTCTTCACCGTTGTACCGTGATAAAAATTGCTTACATATTACAAATTACTCAGTAAACTATAGAAAAGTAATTATGCAATGACGCAACCCATAACTGTATGTCATTTTCATTTCATTTCACTTCAGTAAGAAAAGATTGCAATGCAAGCATTTAACCAATATGATGCTTACTTACATAGAGGTCAATATGTATGCATTTATCGATAATATGAATTTTGATCGATATGAGTGATGTAAGCAATTTTTATAAAGTGCTTGTAATATTTTTGGTCTTTCCCATGGGAAAGAAATCTTATTAAGAATTAGCCAAGCAAGCACTTTTAAAATAGTATAAATGTAGCGCTATTGAAAATAAAGATTCAGAGTTTAACCAGTAACTCTCGTGGTATTTTCATTTGCCAGATATTGAGTTCGTCAGCTCCAACATGGCTAAAACATCAGGTAGTGAGCTTTTTAGCTCTTGCTAAGAAATTCATCAACACCAGACATTGAGCTTCTAGTTTTAACTTCGTGGATTTTCGGAGGATTGAGCTTCTCAGCTCTAACGAAGAAAATCATTAATATCTCTATTCTCATTAAAAGAGCGTCATCAGCCCGACTGTAATTCTATTGCTATAACAAGAAGATATTTACAGCTTGTCCTTCGCAAAGCACGTGCAACGGTCTCAAAGCGAGGAGAAGCCTCGTGGACAAGTGCTGGCAATCCTGTGGCCTGTTATCACCAGCGAAAAACAAGAGCGCCGTCCTACATCGACGATAGTGGTTGCAATGTGCTGTTGAATGTGTCTGCGGTCTTTTCCAGATATTCAAGACGTAAATGTCTCTTCAATCCGTCCACGAGGTGGCGCTGAGTTGCTTGTGCGTAGTGTTGTGGGTCATTTTTCTGATTCCCATCTTCGACTCTCATGTAGTACAAGTGAATTGTAGATTTGGCCAGTGTTAGTACAAAGCACAGAAAATTCTTTTCATCGTCACCATTTAGTTTCAAAATTCCCGTACAATGTTCTTCCGGACATCTTAAATGTTTCTCTTTGGCCAAAACACCCCATCCTTGAAGCTGACTGTTCAGTTTCTTGGGATCTTCGTACAAAGAGATGATGCGCAAAAAATTAAATTCTGGATTACTCTAAAAAAAGTTTTTTTATGTATATAATGACTCTTTTATTGTTGGCTTTTTGGCTCTTTTAAAAATTCCTAAAAATAGGAGGCAAAAGGTTCTACAAAGTTAAAAAAAAAAGACGCTAGATAAACTAAATGCCATAAAATGCCAATAGGGACAAATAAGAACATTTATAACAATTAGAACAACTAATAAACAATAAAAATGACACAAAACTTTAAAACAAATGACACAAAATTCTCAAAAGAGATTAAAAAACGGGCACAAGTATTTTGAAAACGATCTGAAAGGTAAACAAAAAATTTGAGAGTCCCAATTTTGATAATTAGGTAAGTAGCAGTTCCAAGAGGTTCCAAATTTCCAAAAATAATCTAGCAAAAATTAATTTCCTAAACGAGCAATTTTTCAATATAAAATTTAGAAATTTAGCACCGAGACCGAAATCGAATTATAAACTAAATAGCCGAACGAACGAAAAAATTTATCCGAAACCGAGAGTAATATCACAGACCTCTACAACCTGCTCTCATCATCCCTCTAGCTGAGCATCTCTAACAGAGCGCTTAGTAGAGCATACCTACATGACCTACATGCCGTAACGATAAATGCATATACCAGCATCTCAATAGTAAATAATTATAAAGAAAGATTTAAAAGCAAACATAATAAACAAAAGAAATACAATCAGAGTAGCCACAAGCCACTCTACGATGCATTCATCAAATATCAATGTAAGAGTTGTGAAAAGTAATATGATCATCTGTTCAGCCACAGAAACATAAAAACTTACAAGCTAAGTATAAAAACCATAAACCATATGAACATATCCATAATATCCCACGACGCTTTCACTAAATCCTTAAAGGGATAAAAAACCATTCTCTAGCCCATTAGGGCTCCCTTTTTGGTGCATCAAAACCTAAAAAAAATAAAAAAAAACAGTCAATTATTAAAAGTAGATAAACATAAAATACAATAATTTTAACATGGAAACAAACTCACATAAAAATCCCGGAATCCAGCTCCAATGCTCCACGAGAATTCGCCAACTTCCAAATATTCTGAAATAGAAGAAAAAATATTTAAATACAAATACAAAAAAGAAACAATATAAAAACTTACCCAAATATTCAAGATGACAACACATCCAATAATTTCACTGTCACTGACATCCGACGTCAGTACAGTCAGATGTTCATAGCTTTCACTCATTCTAATCTGTAATACGCACAGCTGGACCACAATACATGCGACAACGCGCAACTTTTTCTGAGCCCCCATTTACTCTGTACATATCCAGAGTACAAATAAAGCAGGGGCTGGAGCTAAAACGCATTGCAGTTCTAGCAGCCTTCCGAGACGGATCAGATGCTCTGAATCTGACTTAGTCAAGGAAATCTTTGGGTGAATTTTAAGCTATGCAAATTGCTGCGCTTTTGAGCAGTAATTTATTCAAAGGCGGACCAGCAGCATTGACGCTGAAAAAGTCATTATTAATTAAAAATTTTATTTTTTCAGCTCATTTTATGCCGGAAGGTTAATTGAATTCCGACAAAAATTAACATAGGCGGCAGTGAAGCCTATTAAATTACTTGTAGATTTTAATTGGCAGAAAACTAATAATATTTTATTTTTACAGATTAAAAAAAATTCATCTGCTGCGACATTTTGGATTTTTTTTTTGGAATTATTTTTTATCATTTATTATTTTGTTAAGTTTGAGTACGATTTTTTGGTTGAATTATTATTTTTAGATTTAATGTTATTATTTCAATTGAATTATTATTTTAATTTCAATATTATTATTTAAATTGAATTATTATTTATTTTTGAGTTGAATTATCATTTTTGTTTACAAAAAGAATATTTTTCAATAAAGGTTTGACTAAATTAAAAACATTCAGTCTTGTCAATTATTGACCTCTCCCTGATTTCGCTTAGACCCGTATAGTCCTAAACATTGGTCCTTCGAGCCGGATAGACTGAGATAGCAATATGTCAAACGTCAAACCACTTATTCAACTCCAAGCAGCTCTTAGCGACAAGCTAGAAAAGGCCGCCATTAATCATGGCAAAGCTGGTGAGAGCCGACGTACTCAGAGCTATTACCAAAATAGAATCAAGGCCATAACAGGGATCTGGGCACGATTCTCCGAGACTGATGATCTCATCAACCAATCCAGTACCCCAGAAGCAGCTGCCTACGCTGCCGGCACTCTCTACGAGACAACAATAGAAGGGTAAATTGATCTGCTTTCACAACTCCAAGAAGAACAGAAAGAACTCTTCGGAGATAATTCAACCACAGAAACTCAATCTCAAAGTACGTCACAAAATCTACCAACCATAGCAGTAGAGCCCCCTAAGTCAGATCTCAAATTTCCAACTATTTCAATTCCAACATTCGACGGTACATACCGATCATGGAGATCTTTTCGTGATCTCTTCAAGTCTTTAATACATAGAGACTTGCACCTATCCAAAGTCCAAAAACTGCACTATTTAAAAACCTGCTTAGCAGGTGAAGCAGAAAGACTGCTCCGTCAATTTGACATAACTGAGGGGAATTACCAAAAAGCGTGGGATTTCCTAGTCATGCGTTATGACAACAAACGTATATTAGTAAATACCCAGTTGAAAGCACTTTTAAATCAGCCTCCAATCAAAAACGAAACTGCTCAAGCGCTCAAAGATTTATGCAATCAAACCGAAGAGAGTCTTCACGAATTACGAGCTCTCGATATATCCACCTAAAATTGGGACGCAATTCTCATTTACCTCCTTGTTCAAAAACTCCCCGCTGCGATACACTATCAGTGGGAGCAAAAACAAGGTAGCAAAACTACGATTCCTACATATTCGGAGCTCCTAAAATTTTTGGAATCTCGTTTTCGAACTCTAGAGTCTTCGCAAGAATGCAAAACATCAAGAGAGTTACCACATTTAGAATCACGTCGCCGTACGATAGATTCACGCCCAGACCACAGGCGGACAATGCCAAATACTCAGAAAGAGGCATTTTCATTTCTGAATGACCCACGCACATGTATAAAGTGTAAACAGCATCACACACTATTCCATTGCACATCATTCCGAAAATTGTCCCCAACTGATAAAATGAAATTTGTCCAGCAACACAAATTGTGCAAAAATTGCCTTGCTAATAGACACAATTTGTCCGGAGCATTGGTGTGAAGAATTGTCGGATTGACTGGAGAGGTACTATCACTTTCCCTTCTTGTTGTAGGTGTAGGTATATGTTCCTTGTTGCCCGAGGACTCACTTCGGCCTATTGGGTCGTTTTCGTAAAGTGTCAGTTTCTCATTAGGGCTTGTGCAAAGTGTTGATCTTAATTGATCTATGTGACGGATGTGTATTTGACCATTGATGTCTACTTTGTAGTGGTAATTTCCACTTCGTTGAACTACTGTTCCAAATTTCGAGCGACAGCATTTATTATTATAGAATCGTGCTTGTACAATATCTCCAACGTCGAATTCTCGCCATTTTCGATTGTTATCCGCATCGCTTTTTATATTGACCCTTTCGTTCTTAACAATATCAATTCGTGTACGAATTGGTCAGTTGAGTAATAACTCTGCTGGGCTTAGACCTGTAGATGAGGAAGGGCTTCTCCTGTATTGCATTAGAAGTCGGCACAAGCTTGTACGTAAGTCACCGCCAACCATCATCGTTGCACCTTGTTTAATAATCTGGACGTATCTCTCTGCCTGCCCGTTTGTGGATGGGTGGTACGGAGCGCCAAATTTGTGAACTATGCCGTTATTTTTTGTAAATTCTTCAAATTCATAAGATCTAAACTGAACTCCATTATCCGTAACAATGTTAATTGGCAAACCGAATCTGGCAAATATTTCCCTTAGAATCAATATTGTTGATTTTGTGTTTGTAGAAGTGGTTGGAATAGCTTCTACCCATTTTGAAAACGCCTCTATAACAATAAGAATATTAGTATTATAAAATGGACCAGCATAATCTATATGTAGACGTTGCCAAGGCTCAGAAGTATATTCCCAAGGATGTACTGGAACGCGATTTGGATTACTTTTTATTTTCGAGTAAGGTATGCAGCTTTTAACATTATTCTCTATATCGACGTCAATTCCTTTCCACCATACAAAACTTCTTGCAAGAGATGTCATTTTAACTATACCGATATGTGCACTATGAAGTTCATTTAGTATTTTTTTTTTTTTGCAAAACATGCGGTATCATTATGCGAATACCGTTGAAAATGCAACCATGTAGTATTGAAAATTTTTGATTTTCGTCTCCTTTGAGTTGACCTGTTTGTATTTCGTTGTAAAGTTTTTGACACTTGTCGTCCTTCATTGTATACGAGCGTATTTCGGTTCGGGATACTGGCAGAGTATCAAACTGTTTAATGTAGAATGTATCTTGTTTATTACATATGTCCACTGAACTGTCTAAAGTAATTGGAAGGGCATTTCGTGATAAGTAATCGACGTTAGCGTGATCTCTAGTATTTCTGTACTTAATTTCATAATTAAATCCCGACAAAAATACTGCGTAATGTAATAATCTTATTGCTGATGTAGCAGGAAGACTTTTATGAGGATGAAAAATATTTGTAAGAGGCTTATTATCCGTTATCAAAATAAATTTTCTACCATAGCAATAATGAAAAAATTGCTTAAGACCCCAGTATATAGCCGTGGCTTCGCGATCAATTTGTGAATATGATTGTTCGGCTTTTGTCAATGATCGCGATGCAAATGCAATTGTTCTTTCAATTCCATCCTCCATGATATGTGATATCACGGCACTTACACCATTTGGTGAGGCATCAGTGGCCAGAACAAGCTTAAGATTGCTTTTAAAATGTATTAAGGTTTTCGGGCTGAGTATTTCTTATTTTAACCCATGAAATGTTCTTTCGCATGTGTTATTCCACTTGAAATTTGTATTTTTCTTTAATAAATCATTTAAGGGCAGCAGCTTACTTACAAGATGAGGCACGAATATTCCGTAATAGTTTATTAAATCGAGAAATGATTTTAAACTACTTACATCTGTAGGCCTAGGGCTACTAACAATGGCATCTACTTTGTCTGGCTGTGGATGAAGTCCTTTTTCGTCTATAATATGGCCCAAATATGAAATAGATTTCTGGAAGAAATGGCATTTATTTTTGTTCAAGTGCAAATTATACTGCTTTAATTTATGAAAAAGTAACCTTAACATGCATAGCAACTCTTCATAGGTACGACCTTTTACAATTATGTCATCAAAAAACAAGCTGTGTTGGGTACGTCATTTAAAATCATATCCATAAACTTCTGCCATTTATTTGGTGCAACTTTTAACCCGAACATTAATCGTGTAACTTTATACACTACTTTTTGAGTACTTACTGCCTGCAGTTCTGCAGAGTAATCGTCAACTGGCATATGCAGGTATGCTTTATGGATATCTAAAGTGCAGAAATATTTACCTCCACTCATTTTTTGAAAAATATCCTCAATCAGGGGAATTGGATAATTATCATCTTGTATGTATTTGTTTAATGTGGACTTGTAGTCCGCGCATATTCGAATAGATCCATCACGTTTAACCACCGGAACTATTGGAGTGCCCCACGCAGTATGCTACATTTTCTCCAGCACTCCGGACTTTTCTAATCGATCTATTTCCTGATTAACTCGATCAGCTAAAGCATATGGAACTCGACGAGCTTTCATAAATACTGGCATGATATTGACATCACGTGATTTTATTTCACATTTATAATTGGGAATTTTTCCCACCTTGTCCTCGAAAATGTCTTTAAATTCTACCAAAAGCCCTTGTAATACCTTATCATAATCACTTTTATAATGTACTGAGAGTGGCTGTACTTTAAACACTGGTAATCCAATTTCAAATTTTCTAATCCAGTCTCGTCCAATAATTGCACTGACGTTTTCCTTCAAAATGTAAATTTTTGCATTAGAACGCTTGTCTTTTTATTGCACACTTATCTCCGCTTCGCCCAATAGATTTATAATTTCTCCAGTATATGTACGTAGTTTTACTTGTGTATGTCCTATTTGTTTTGTAGGACAAAACGTATAAAATTCCCGCCTAGACATCGTAGAAACAGCTGTGCCCGGATCTAATTCCATTTGATAGAGTTGTCCATTTATTTGTAATGTAATTAACATTTTGTCACTAACAGATTTTCTATTTGCAATCGTGTTGATTTCATAGATTTCACTGTCACATGTATTTATTTCGAGGGCATTCTGTTCTGCAAATGTATTTCCACCGGTTTTCTGTTGCATGCATACAATTGCAATATGACCTCTCTTACCACAGTTTGTGCATTGAAAGTTTTTTTTATGACATTTGTTCGCTTTATGATTGCCACTGCCGCATCTAAAACATTTCCCATGTAATGAGCTGGAATGAAAATTAGTAATGGCCGAATTTGGTTTCTTTGTAAATAACTTCTTTTTAGTTAAACTCGTATGGCGTTGAGTTTTGTTTTTAAAATTACCAATAGCATTTATTTGATGAGGAACCATGCCTTGTAATTCCCGACTGTCATATTTAGATGCTAAAAGCAATTTTCAAGACTTTTTCAAAGGTTGTAGCTTCAATGGACTGTAATAAGCTTTCACGAATTTCGCTGTCTCTAATTCCTGTGATGAATTGCGAGCGAAGATGAGTATCGGCTGTGAATTTCTTGCCGTGTGTGCACGTGAAATTGCATTTGGTAGAAAGGCTTTTTAACTCTGCAATATAGTTTGAAATATTTTCGCCTTCATGTTGAGTGCGAAGTGAAAATTTATGCTGCTCCGCTACTTCACTGGGCTGTGGTGAAAGGTATTGCAGCAGAGTTGATGCGAGTTCTTCAAATTTTTTTGATTTCGGTAAATCGGGTACCGTTAAATTTGCCAACACTTGATACAATTTGGGACTCATGCAATTAATTAAAATTTATACGCACCTTGCCTGATTTTCTGTTTTAGATAATCCTCGAATTTCTAGAAAATTGTCCAGCCGCTATAGGTAACTTTCAAATGAGTCCGCATTTTCATCGAATGGCTGTAGACATATCCCACGCGTGTCCGAAGCCGGCGCCGCGCTTTGTAAAATTGAGGTTGCATATAACTTTTCTTGCAATTTATTCTGCGTAACACTTAAATTATTCATGCCTCCGAAATTGCTTTTAATGCCGCCTCCATTCCTTAATTATGTTTGTTGCTTACTGCTGGTTTGAACGTATGTATAAATAAAAGGTATGTACTACCGTACTGGTCGCCAACTGTTTTGTCTCAGAGTTTTATTTCAACTCATGTCATCGTTACAATAATCTACATGCTATGCTATTGATCGACTACTACAAACTTATACTTAATAATAATAGAGAGTTCATTTGTGTATAGCACTTCCAAATAGTAATGCATGTATGTATACATATCTAATCCACTACAACATATGTAATCCTAAGTTAACCTTACATATTGTTCATATTTACTCCTGTGTAGATGTATGTGCATAATATTGTCATTGCCGGAAACTGTCGTTTATAATGCATACGTTTTAACTAGTTGTTGGACCAGTTATTGCGAACAAGTGCTTTTGTAACTAGTTGTTGGGCCAGTTATTACGAACCAGTTTTATAGCCATTCCCATAACACGAATAATAACTTTTTAAAAGAAGTGTAAACAACGATGTCAAATAATTTTAGAAATTTTACTTCTTTTTTGTAATTATAAATAGTATTCAAAACTCAAAATAAATTAAGTAGGTAGGTACATATATTCTCAAAAAAAAAGTTCAACGAACAAAAGACAAACTCCAGAGTAAAAATAAAGTCAACGAGTAAAAAGATATTATAAAAGTAAACTGTAATCGTAATTTATCTTCATTTTTTTATTTGCCATGCATTTGTTTTTTCTTATGCATGCTTTGATACTTGTGAATGCACGACGAAATTCCCTCGTATAATTTTCTTTGTCTGCGCCATGTTGAGATGCACCTGTAAAAGAATATCAAATGTAAAGAAATAAGGAAGAGATGTACCTACTTATTGCGATAAATTTAAAGTAGGAAATGACATTAAATTAAAAAAACTTTCCTATACTTGGTTCTTCATTTCATTAGTAGGTACTTACGGAACAAAACGGCATTAAGGTTTTCAAATGTTTTGAAGGCTTTCTTCCCATGAATACCATCATAGTTATATTCGCTAATGACGGCAGGACTGAGGATTTTCTTCAAATTGTCTTCGTACGACTTGACACCATGTTTTTTAATTGCATCAACATGAAATTGATATGGTTAGATTCTTATCGTGAATGTAAAAATCAATAATGCACATATTCATCAATATTATCCTCATTTATGGTATTTTCTTGTTGCTCTATCTCAACCTCTTTTTCTATGGGGAAATATTTAGTTTTTTCGTTGGATAAAATTCCTTTTTTGCTAGCTATTTAAAAATTGTGGTTGTTTCAAGCTGCAGGTTAACCATCTTTTCTGTTTTTTGTTCAACTATTTCTGAAATAGTAAACGTTATTTAAAAATGTAATATATAACTATTAATGTACCTTTAACTTCATTAAGCACAGAGTCTTTGAAAAATTTAAGATCTTCACGGATAACACTATTTATCATTGCTTGCAGTTTTTCATAAACTGAATAGAAGAAAAAAATAAATAAATCTTGTCAATATATATTCAAATTTAATTTTTACCATTGTTGGCTTCCATTGCCAGAGTAGCATGCAACGTTTCAATTGGCCAATTTCATCATGTGGTGTATTTGTCTGTGTAGTATACGTTTTGTTCTCCATTTTATTCGACTTATCTAAAGGAAAAGAATTGTTTTATATTAAAATATGTTGTAAGGTACTTCCGTGAATAATTTACAAACAATTATGAGGAATGGGAATCAGTAGAAAGCTGTCACTATGAGGAAGAGCCATCATGTTGAATACTTCTTCAACTGTCGAACTGTTGATTTCCTTTGTTACCAAAAATATTCCTAATGCCGTTAAAGAATTCACTGGTGAATCGAAAAATGGTCGGATGTTACTAAATCGTTTTCCAACAGCGTATTGAATTGAATTGATTTTTTTGAAGGAAGTAATTTTTATGGGGATGTGAGGTCTTATGCAACAATAACAGTCCGGATGCAATTTTATCAACAGTAATGTATCCGTTTGATAAGATATTATATTTCCACTCTTATCTATCTTGATACCTACAAATTTTGGATCCCGTTTCAAACTGCTATATTCGTATTTATTATAAATTTGTTGCAATATTTTTGTTCGTTTTTTAACAAATTTTATCAATTGTTGCATATAGTTCTCGAAGGGATATGCGGAGAAGTCACTGAGGAATTCTAATTCTCTACAATGTACACACAATGTATGCACAAGATTATGTACATTATACGTAAGATTATTTCCGTATATGGATAAGAATTGTTCAACACAGTATTGCCTCTGCCGTATCAATGTTGCTCATATGCAATCGAGGGCATAATAAAAGGCGATAAGCTGAATGCAACAATAGGAAATGGTAGTAAGAATCATCTGTTACAACATCCTTGAGAACAAGAATACCGGTGTACAAGAAAAACTGCCTCAATTCGGTAGTCTTCCATCTCAAAATTTCTTCCAAGGCTCTAGGATGTCTTGAGAATTCCTTTGGAATTTTCCACTGCTTTAAATACTGTAAATTATCGGAAATAATTTGCTTATGCGCTTAAGTGAATCTAATATTTGTTCTATTATTAATTAATAAAATAATACCCAGGTCTATTAGTGCATACAATCCAAGGGAAATTGCGTAAACATTCCTATGTGAAATGTTTCCAAAAGGTGTGTGTTGTTTGAAAAAATAGAGTTTATGGAAAATCTGATCTTTTCTTGTTTTAAAATCCTCATCGGTCCGAAGAGGCCTAGCATTTGCAGCAAAATTCTCCGTGTTATCAATTCGTCTTCCAACTTGAGTACATTTTTGACAGCCTTTTAATGCGTTATGTCGAATCACTCCGCAAACAAAAGCTTTTGTTGGTGAATCAAAGATAAATGCCCTTATATTAAAAGATATTCTTTTTTCCTTAATTAAAATTCCATGCTTTGTCAAATTTTTAGCTTCATCTGCAAAATCGTGTAGGAAGTAGTACACGATAAAAGGTTTCCTTTTTCCTAAGTAGGCACCAATCACAAATATTTTAAGGCCCTTTATATTCACGACTTTTATAAAGATTTAAACCGTCAATTCCAATGTCCATAACAATATTATTGTAAAGGTACAATATGTCTCCAATTGAATTTAACTGCTTCCTAAGTACTATGTGCACATATTGTCCAGGTGCCACCTACGTAATGTTTTATTTTTTGTGGTCTTTATTAAAGTCTTAGAGCTTTTGGAAACAACAATATTTTCAGCCCTTAAAATTTGAAGAATAGCGTCAGCACTTTCTCTTGAAGGATTATGTTCTATAATCAATTTTTTTATTTTTTCCTGTACGTTGACATAGCGTAAAGAATAACAATTAACACGCGATTGGCCTTCTTGGATTTTTTCTTGTTGTTCTGGTGATTGTTGCAGCTGTTGTTGGTGATTTTGATTTAGCTCTTGTTGCTCTGGTGATTGTTGCGGCAGTTGTTGTTGGTTCTGGTTCTGCTCTTGTTGATCTTTTGTTTTCTTACAAAATCTTATAAGATTCATTTTGCTTAATTCAGAACATGGCATATTAACAAACTGAAAAGTTAAAATGTCACGAAAGTAAATAAAAGAAACTACTTAAGTAGTTTAGTCATTGTAGAATCAAACATGTTATTTGGTGAATTTTTTCCGAATTAGCTCGAATTGTATGCCATTATATTGCAAATCATTTCCATGTTGAACACCAATAAAATCCACATAAACGAAAATCGCCGGTAACTGTAAAAGCAGACATTTCTTAGAAATCGCTTATAGATTCGAATAGTCAAAACCGAAAAATATGTTTCTCGTATTTTTTCTAAGAAGAAGTTGGAAAGTGGTTGTTATTGCAAAACAGTGTACCTAACAATCTCTTTTGAAGTCTACTTTGCCACGCTATTTTAATTCCGCTAAAGTAATCGCGCAAGTCAAATATTCGTCTTGTAAGCATCGATGAAAAAAACTGAAAATTAATTAATTATGTAACACGTTACATGCAACTAAATTCAGATTAAATTACCATAAAAGGTGCGACGGTAATTTTTTAACTTGACTTTTGCCTGCATTGCGATCCTTTTGCGACTTATGAACAACACCATTAACAAATATAAAGGGAAATAATCACAAAGGAGGCTCAAGTAATTTTTCTCATTTCACTACTTCACCGGTTTCTGCCCGTTAATTAAAAAAGACAATGATTTCGTAAAAATAATGCAACTATAATTCACCTTTAAAGTTAAAATAACAAATTTTACTTACATTTATTTGCAATATATTTCACGATCAAAAACACTGTAAATTAAACTTACGCGAACACGTCTGATCACTTTACTAAACATCAATAACTGCTGCCCTATTCCAAAACGCCAACAAGAACATGACTCACAAAACCTTCCTGGAGTCCGAAACTGCAACAAGAAAATGAGTCATTACAAAATTCCCGGAGTCAAACGAGGGAATTCCCCGATATTTTCGAATACATGTAGAGCAGAGTGACGTAATATGTGGAGAGTAATGTGTAACGTAATTGATTTTCATTTGCAATGCAGAAAATAATTACTAATAACTACATAAGTAAAGAGTTTCCAATGAATACGATATTTGGTAGCTAGTGACATAACTAGTTATTTTGGTAACGCATTTCTGTTTTCCTGCTAGCAGGCAGTAAACGCTTTTTTACTAATAAGGTTGACAGAGATGTTGCAGGCTTGATAGTACAACTGCAGTGTGTTGATCGCTACACACACCCGTAGCTGATTATGCGATCGTGACTGCGTTTTATTTTGGTTACGAGGGAATTTTATCATAAAAGCAACACTTGCCGAATAACATAAAACGCCTAAACCTGTACGATTTTTACTTGACTTATTATGATTTTCAATAAAATTTTGTAAAAAATATTTATTTTTTTCGCACCGATGACTTACACTTATTTAAGTTAAATATATAGATCTTTTATGTGAACTAGAATTTATACATCTTCTCCCCATTTCACTATGTGAGTTCTTTTATTTTTAAGAAAAACCATTATACTCCGTATATTTCGGGAGTTACTTATGTAAAATAATATTTGTCTTGGCCTTGAAGGCCTGGTTGGCAATGTTTCATTACATTGCAGCTAATTTGTTCGAACAGCTCAATTTCATCACCTTTATTTCATATGGTTTTATAATACCTAATATGGAGCATAGCATATTTTACATATTTATTGTTCATATCCCAGCAGATATGACGATTTATTGGTCATAAGGGAAGAGTATTATTCGTCTTATTTTATATTATGGTTAAGAAAAAAATATGGGTGGCCACCGTTAAATCAACATCGATTAATTAATTATCTATAGGAACACGTATGATTTTGTGATATTTGAACAAGCAACTCGAACCAAACAGCACACTGTTATGTTAAATTGAAGCACGGAATATCGACTGCATTTAAAGCTGTTCATGAGAAAACCCTAATCACTACGGCTCGATAGGATTGACTTAAAAACCCATATATCTGTTTCATTGATATTAGAGATGGCGTTATTCGTCTTTATGCTATATACCTACTGTAGCAGCTCTTGGACACAGAATGCCCTTCATCAATGCTCAGCATAATGGTACTCGAAAACGTTGGAACTGAAATTTGCCTAACTGGCTGGCCCTTGCATTAAATACATTGGCACGGTTCAATGATTATTTCAGTTGACTATTATATATAAGCCCAGTGGGAACTGTAACATATACTGCATCGATTCCATAATGTCTAATTGTAAGGTCTACCCATTATCCTGCCAATTACAGCACCAATTACTTTTACATGACGATGTCCTAGCTGCCGAGTACTTACTTTACCCTTTACCATAAAGTAATTACTTCATGAGTGAAAAGTAGTTGTTGAAAACACCAGTTGCAGGTAATCTCATACTTTTCTCCTTCTCAGTTATTACTTATTTCACAAATGACAAATGACATTACGATATCCTAAGCGGCCGAGAACTTACTTTACCCCTTACCATAAAGTAATTACTTCATGAGAGAAAAGTAGTTGGTAAAATCACCAGTTACAGGTAATCTCTTAAATAATAATTAATTATAACTAAAAAAAATGCAATTCTTTCTGTTGTATGCGCATAAATGTAGCTTATTTTTCAATTAATTTACTTTGAAGTGGAAATTCATTGATATAGCAACAAAAAATAAAATAATAATAAAAGAACTAAACTAAATTCCATAAGTAAAAAAAATAAAATAAAATAGTAAATTAACTGGAAACTGCACAGTCTTTTCTTTTTATGCTGTGAAAATAGTTTGGTCTTTTAGTTTCTTATTTTTTATACACTCGTTCTTGTGATGTCTATTTTTTATTATTTTAAATGCATGTCTAATCTCTTGAATATATTCATTATTTGTATAACCGTCCTTGTTAGATGCTCCTATGAATAAAGTAAATAAATTATTTAGAACTATAAATATGCATAAATCAACTTACTGATAAAGACTGAGTTTATTCTTTCCAGGTTTTTAAAGGCATGTTTTCCCTGCACAGCGTCGTAATTGTATTTCAATATTACTTCTTTTCCTAGCAGCTGATGAAATTTATTTTTCAAATTTCCCGGAAATATAATTTTTTTTACTGCAGCAACCTATTGGAGTTGAGAAAAGCCTTATAATGTTTTCTTATAGCATATGTATTTTAGTGTAACTACAATTTCCTCTTCCTGATCTTCAATATCATTCTCTAACTTCTTTAAGAACTCTTCATTTTCTATAGGAAATCGAGATACTGATGAAACCCCCGCGGTATGATAATTTCTCAATTCCTTCAATAATACCAAATTTTCTGCTTGAATTTTTATAATCTCTTCATACTGGTTTTTCAGTTCCGCATTTTGATTTTTTAGTTCAACATTTTTTTGCTTTATTTCAGCAAACTCCTTCATTATATCTAGCTTAAATTTAGAAAACTCCTGACTTAAAGATGGCTCTAAAATACATTTAATTAATTCAGTTTTTTTTTCAAACAATTAACTTAATATTAATTTTACGACTACCTGGATAAAAATCCTCCGGTAAGGTAGCTGCGTTACACCGACGTAAGATTCCCCTTTTATATTGTTTTTTTATAATAATATTTTCCACGTTTTCTACAGACATTTTTTTCTGAAAATAGGAAAAAATACATAATATAAGAATGTTAAATAGGACATTATACCTTAATCTTATCAAATGCATTGATGAAGTATCGGAATTAGCACAAAGTCTGTTTTATACGGCAAATACATAAATTTTAAAGCTATCTGGTTTACAGAAAACATTTCGGTTCTTTCTGCTAAACTCCCATCACACAGTGTTATTCCCAAAGACATTGATTCTACAGGTTCATTAAAATAGTTCCGCAAATTTAAAACCCTATGTCCAATAATACATCCTTCATCGTCATCACTGAATCCAATTATTTTTATAGGAATAAATGGTTTCATACAACAATAGTTATCGGGTTTGCAGTAACTTAAGTATTGGGTACTGGACTCGTGACTAACTATTCTTCCGTTAATTCTTCTTTTAAAACCATATTTTTTTTGTTGTATTGTTAATTGCTCCTCTTTATATTTATTGTTAAGTTGCTGCAAAATTTTAGTTGGATTTTATGCACATTGTAGGTAAGACTTTTTGCTCCATATAATGCTGGAAAATATTTCACAAATTCTTCAATCATTTCTTGAGCGGTTTCTAAATTCTCGGAATAGCTTCTAGGACAATATATCATGCGATATGCACAATGAAGAAGAAGAAAATGATAGAAGTAGTCACTTTGTACAATATCATTCAAAACAACTATTCCAGTATATAGAATGAATTTTCTGAATTCAGTTGCTTTGAATCTTGCCAATTCATCAAAGGACCTCGGTTTCCTCGTAAATTCTCTAGGAATAAAGGCTGCGAGCGATACAAATTTTATAGAAATTCTACTCTTTTCTTCACGTGTTAATTTTCTGGAGGTTTTCCCATCTAAAAGACACAGTAAAATCTTGCGAGTCACTTCCAAATCCACAAGATGCATTGGATCTAGAGGGAATTGAGTAATAATACCAATATTTATTCTTTCAAATGAACTTTGTCGATTTTGAAAATAGGTGGTGTGGTAGGCTAAGTCCTTTCTTTCTGCAAAACTTTTGTCTGTTCGTAGATTGGCAACAGTTGTGCTGTAGATAACAACATTTTCAATTTTTTTTCCATACTGATTACATTTGCTGCAACCAGAAAATGAATTGTGTCCTAATGTTCCTGTCACAAAAGCTCGCTCAGGAGCATCACAAATGAATGCCCTTATTGAAAATGTTACTTTTTTATCATTAATGACTATTCCACATTCCATTAGGCTTTTTAGTTCGTACACTATATCATGCAAATAAATATCAACGTCACGGGGCTTTTTGTTACCTAAATACGCTCCAACAAGAATTATTTTAACATTTTTTATTTTTATAATTTTTCATAAAATGGGCCATAGTACCTTTGACGAACTTTTGAATAACAGAAGCCCATCAATACCGATATCAAAAACTATTTCTTCGTATTTCATGATCACATCCGAATTTTCCGAAGTTGATTCTCGATTCCAAAGTGAAAGTATTCCCCCGGAGGTACCGTTCGTGTTAATTTTTTTTCTTTATTCCTTTCTAGAAGACCCTTAACGCTTTTTGGAACTACTAGTTCTTCAGACTGTAATATTTTTAAAAGCGCTTCACAGCACCTTCTTGTCGGATGTTATTCAATAAATCAATCCGATAATTTTTCTTTTAGAGTTTTCCTCGCGGAGTTAATATTTTCACTCCCAAAAATTTCACAAAATGGTACTTCATTTATTTTTTCGTTATTTGCATCCTCATCTCTTGTGTACAAATTTCTTTCCCCATGATGCAACGGAGCATTTACTCTTTTTAATAAATGTTCCCTTTCTCCTTTAATTAATCGTCGCAAGTGTCGTTTACTGATTCCGTGCTTTTCCATAACACTAAATAAAATAAAAGGAAGACGTACCTTAAAATAAGCTCTCCAAAAATTAACTTTCATATTTATATTCACTGCTATGCCTAACACTTTCCACTTCAATAAATTTTGACAAGTTGTCACCAAGCTCGCAAAGGGAAGACTGAAAGCAAACTGAAAGTCGTGATGTGATGTCACGTGCAGTAGAGGAAAGAGCAAGCTTAAACGCAATTTTACAAGTTCAAACATGTAATCAAACAATCGATATTGCTAACTCATTACCCCTTCGCTTACAGGTCATTACCTAAGTAGCCACCTAACGTAATTTTGCAAGTTTAAAAGGAAATTCCTAACTCATTACCCCTTCGCTTACAGGTCATTACTTAAGTAGCCACCTACATCTTTTTGTACTTTCATTGATGTTATAATTCTCTACCAACACAGGGGTTCTACTATTTCCCGCTGGGAGGCGAGATATTTTACTCCGTATACTCAGACCACTGACTTATAACAATGGACTGAGCGTATTGCCATTTTGCTATAGGAAAGAATGGCACAAATTTTATAGTCCTCTCTTTCGCCCTATGGCAGAGTTAGAGCTACCAACATCAAAATTATTAAAATTTGCGTTCCGAAATTCATCCACGCAATTTCTGGACGACCCCAAATTAAATATCAATTGTCAGTGCAAGTGTCACTTGTTCCGTCAAATCTTTTATAATAATTCGGCAGTCTGCTTTTTCCGATTTTGTTATGCTCATGATATTTAAACACCATGCTGGGAAAACTACGTAATAAACTCCCTAGAACATTATTCATTGGGCATAGAGGTACCTGTCTATCGGCTTATTTAATCTGAGGTTATTATTACAGTACTCGTAGTATATGGAATATTCTTTAATAGTGCCACAGTATATTCATAGTGCATTGCCTGATTTTCATAGGATGAGGAATATATTGAGAGGCGGAAAGTCATTCACAGCTGGTGATGAGATTTATACATGGGTGCAGCAGCTTAGAGTAAAGTTAATCAACAATAGCAGCATTTCATTATGCCTTTATAAACCAACATTTATTTATTTGAGTACCCCTGCCAAAGGCACGCATACCGCTGGGCACAAAGTTACATAGTAGATTTACATTTATTTCGTGCCAACCGAGTTTCATATATTTTTAATAATAATTTTTCTCAACAGTAAATTTTTGGGTTTGGCTTCTACGCCTGCTGTTCCTTATCTAATTTTTTACTGTTGTCAAAATATAAGGAACAAAAGTGAGAGATGAAACGTCATAGTGAGAATCATCATCGCCATAATTTATATGGTCATTTTACATTTCAATTTGCTGGTACTTCAGAAGCAAAAAGTTCTGAGATTTTATCAAGTTCACTTGAGAGCCACAGTCATAGACAAGCCCCTCAGAGGCTTCTGTTCCTGTTCTGTTCATATAAATATTTTAGGCATTAAAAGGTTCAGCTGCATCGCACAGCAGTCAAAAACAAAGATTCGCGAAAATCTAGTGACTCAAGCTTTTCTAGTGCTATTGATATCGACGTCTGCATGAAGGTGGTAGCCTAAAACTACATTTACACGGCGAAAGTAGGTTTCGTAAATAGATTTCATGACAAGTACTTTCATGAAATTTTTGTTTACACATTTGTTCCGTTTGTTACGTAAATAGTGTTCAGCACCATGGATACAAACAAAATCTCTCGATGTTCTTATCACCTTCTCATTTTCAACTTTCATGACCTTTACTTCAGTGGGCCCAGAAAGTGGAAATTTACTTTCTTAAGTAGAAGATTTGTATGGAAACGTACAAATGAAAGCGAAAGCTACTGTCGCCGTGTAAATGGAGCTTAGGACTAAGTAATTCACATCACAAAAAGTTATCGATTTTAAAAAAGAAACTCCTCTCGGAGAGCTCAGCTTAGCAAGCGTCGCATCAGTCGTAGCGTTATCAGAAATCAAGCATTGCCGGCAATAGAGGTGCAAGTGATGATTCGATGCATGAAAAATATTTTGAGTGTTGAAAATAGTCCAGTGTCGCGCAGAGAGAAGAAAAACAAGGTCAAAAGCCTAAAGTGCTGGCTAAGTTTAGCCATGAAGTTTCCTCCGCCAGCCGGTCTGACAACTGTAAACCGAGTATCACAGTTCTCTATTATGAAAGAATGTGATATTGAGAAATTCGGCAATTTAAATTTTTATTCTAAGAGTATCCTCAGAGAGAAGTCTGTTCGTTATATGCATACTAGTTGCGCATAAAGCTGGAAAGAAATTGATCGAAAAGCTCGAGCGGGTATGACTTTAAACTCAGTTGCAAATAATATCATATTCGATATAGCCAGAGCCTTGTTTGTTAAAAAGGTAAGGATGGCACTTAGATAGGAGAGGCTATATGTTCCGCATCCACATCTTTTTATGAATCCACCTGCAACTAGATAAAACTGATTAGAATAGGAAACAAATAGAAAGGTAGAGATATTTGCTTTAAATAATTTATTTGCAATTACTTTCCTTTTTACTTTCAGCAATTCTTGGTCACCAAACTCTAAAAAATGGGATTCTTTCGGGTTTTGGTTAAGCGGCCGGCCAGTTTATTTATAGTTGGTTTTTATTCTTGTGGTCAGTTTAATTCCACGTCTTTCCTCTCGTGGCCTGTGTTTTTTTCACGTTCTCATTATTGATTGATTGAGGAAATGCTTCTTCCAATCGCTGGTCGTTCAACATCCTAGCTCTGTATTTCATGTTCTTTCGTATAACGCTCTCCACTGAGCTATTTAGGTTTTTGATACTGCATTCCAAGATGTCCAATTCCTCTTTTTATGTAAGCTTAGTTGCCGGTCGACCCTCACCCTGCCGAATGCTACTTGCGAAATCGTCGCGAGATTATTGGCACAGTTGTGGGTAATTAATTCTGTATTTATTATTTCTTGATCTTGTGACTTTTCAAGCTCCGTCTATGCTCGCATCGTCGAGAACATGCAGAATTTTGGCGAAATCTCTTCCCAAATATAAGTTCTTTGGTATTGCTCAGTAAGTATTCCAATTAATTTTTTTTTTTTTTTGATTTTATTGCTTTCTAATAACATTGAATTTCTATGTTCTGTATTTACATACCTCCAGTGTATATCTGCTTTTTTATAGTTCAATTTTTTTATATCACCAATCCATTTGTAACACGTAATTTTTTTTTTTTTTTTTGATTTTATTGCTTTCTAATAACATTGAATTTCTATGTTCTGTATTTACATACCTCCAGTGTATGTCTGCTTTTTTATAGTTCAATTTTTTTATGTTACCAATCTTTGTAACAAGTAGAGGATTTGAAGGATTGCTGGATGAAGTTATCCCAACTATGTTGCGTGTTCATCTCAACTATCCCCCGCTTCCCTTGCAGATACATATATATAATATATATGTATATATATATATATATATATATATATACAAATCTATCGCTTTATCACTGCTATAGTCCTGAGTTTTGCATGTTATTAATGTATAACAAATAGATTCGGGCGCAATTTTCTATCCGTTCTCTAATTTTGTATCTATTGTCCAAAACATCATTGTAGGACAAGCTAAATTTAACAATTAATGTGGAGATAAAATTCATGGCGTACCCCTTTTCACCTCCTAGCTCTATTCACTGATGTTTGAATATAATATATCGCGAAAGCTGCGACCGTATTAAAAAATTGCTTTCTAAGTTTTTTTGCCTTACAATATAGCCGATTTTAATTTTCATATAACAGCTTATAATACATTTCACCAATTTATATATATGGTTGTTGTCGACTTCCATATCTCTTATATGCTCATTTAGAGAGGGAAAAAGATTATTGAAATTTATTACTTTCATAACTTGCAATGTTATTTTCTCCTTTAAATTTTTTTCATTTAAATTAAATGTACACGAACCTTTTAGGTGGCATTTAATAATTTTTTCTGCCTGTGAGCAAATACATGTTACGTCAGCAGAAGGAATAATTATACCTCCTCGAGTTTTCCTGAATATTAAATTGTTGATCGAAGGAGCCGCACCAGCATTTTCTGCGAATAATGCTAAATTGCATTCACTACATTTTATAATTTTGCCAACCATTTTGACGACGTATCCGCTAATATATCCTACGGCATTACTCTGAAAATCAGACAGACTGTCTGAGTATATGTCCATAAGTTGGAGAATATCATTTTCTAAATGTTGATCTTCAAAATCAAAATTATCTGCCGCATCTAATAATAGGTTCATACCATCTTTTTGTACTGACACCGTACTGGATGACACTTTCAATATATTGCAGGCATCTAGTTCTTGTACATTTCCTGCCGAACTTTTAATTTGGGCATGCGTTAGTAACCCTTTAAAAGCCGTTATAAATTGTCGCGCAGTGGGGTTATTGTTCCAACCTGATTTACTTCGTATAGCACAAAAGAACAGTTCTAAGTGATCTTGACTCAATTTATAACTTAAAATATATTTTAATGAGTTCGTAGTAATGCATAAGTCAATGTATAACGATTTCAGTATCTCCAGGCCTATGAATATTCCTTGAAATCCTGTATTAATCCTTGTCTTATAAATTAAATTGAGTTGGGAGTTTTTAAGAGTTAGCATATACTCTTGAATGTGAGCAATTTCTTCTAAGCGTTGGGCGTAGTTCTTTGCGTTTAATGGAGATTTCGTACCCTTCCCATAGGGGTTTCGCGAATTTAAAAAGTCAAACGCCATATCCATTATTCGAAAAATTCGACAGTCGCTTCACTTTGACTAAACGGTGGGAGCTGTAGATCAACATTGCAAAATTCAATAGCATCGGCCACGCTTGAACTTATTAATTGAGCAGCGTACTTTACTTTCATTTTATTTTTATCCCATTCTATGTGCCGCTTGGAAAGTTTATTGCCCAGCTTTATGTTTTCTGTTTCCTGTATTTCTTGGAGGAATTTTATATATTTCCAGTTAATTATTCCTTTTTTGGAAATAAATGTTTGGTTAGAAGCAAAATGGTTTCTTATGAGCTTGAGTGCATGACATGGGTCAAGAAGTGTATAAATACGTTTTCCAGGATTGCTGGGACTATTAAAGTAGGACCTTGGCTGTGGTAAGTCAATGTTACTGCCTAAGAGCTTAAACATGCTTTTATTATAGCTAGGGCCATCGCATGTGAGACACACTATTTCAATACCTATAGCTTGTAAACGCTGTGCTGCGTCTAGTACAAGATTTGCTCGCTCTTGGGCATTTAAATTGTGTATTAAAAAGTATGCTATAGGTATTTTCCACGAACTGTTAATTGACACTACCATAAACACATATGCTTCTGTGCCTTCCACGTCCTCTTCGCCCAAGTTTTCTAGTCCCATGTCCCCATAACCCCTTATTTTATTGCCGCCGACTAGCTCTATTCGCTTCATTATAGACATTTCATCAATTACTAATGAGCATAGGTTTTCCTTTTGTTGCTCTTTCATTATTTTAGTCTTCACTTCTAGAGTAATAAAAGCTTCTTGTACGAAACCTGGTTCACAGTCAACACTTGAGTACCACTTTCTAATTGTAGCTGGATGAGGCAATGTATTTTTAAAAATTGTCCTTACGTAATCGTAGGCCTTTGGAGAATAAAAATGCAATGTGGTGGAGAATATTCTGAGATCTTCTGAATAGAACTTTCCCTTGTTTTTACCATGGACGATATTTTGAAACAAAGCTTTTGGTATTGTAAAGCCATGACCACGGTCAACAAAAGTATACAGAAATCAGAACAAAAAAAGAAATAAAAACAAACAAAGTTTGCTCGACCTCAAGAAGAATTTGCAACGCAAGCAATTCTGCTATGCAAGCATAATTCTTCATTGATAAAATATATATACACCTGAAGTCATTGCTTTACAATATCGATAAATTATGACTCAATCAGAAATCGTGTGATCAAAAATACTGACACTACTATTTCTGATTATTAATTTTGTATATTGCAATTCTGCAATAATTCCCCCTTTTAGAATTATAATGAAATATTGATTCTTTGTTATCGATTGATATAAATAAGCTGCTATTATTGAATAAAATCAGAACTTATCAGATAGTTGAAAGACGTCTTTTAATTTCTCAAGTAAAGAGCGGCATACTGTGCCATATCAATATAAAGCGGCATACTCTGCCTTATAAATACATCGGCATACTCTGCCATACAAGTACAAAGCGGCATATTCTGCCTTGATCAAATAGCGGCAGTGTCTGCCATTTAAAAACAATATCGGCATCCCCATTGCCACCAAGGGATAATATCATCACAGCGGCTCTTTAGCCATAAATCGTAAGTGCGGCAGCCTTCTGCCTATTTAATTAAATACATATTTATGACGCATAGTACATTTTGAATAATCATGGATAGCTTTTTAAATACATCGTGGAAAAAGCATATTACAGTGTATTCATCCCTGTTTGTTCTAAGCGGTCGTAAACTACGTTATCAATTTTATCTTTTCTCTTCAGTTCCATTAGCAAATCTTTGAAATTAGTCCTTTTTATCTTTTTCTTCAAATTTCGTAATTTATCATTTTTCTTTTGTATCGAATATGAGTATTTTTCATAAGGATCTTTTTTGCGTTTAAATATCTTTGTTGCTTTCTTGCGTGGTATAAAATTACTGGTGCCGGCTCTTGCATAAATATTTTCAGGGCTTATGCTAGAAGAAATTTCTTTTTGTCTATTTCTTTCAGGTATACGATTTTCTTTTCCTAAACTGATAAATGCCGCTTTTGAACTAAGGTCTTCATATAGTATAGACATTTCTGCGTTATTGGCGTTATTACCCTCTGTCTCTTTTTGTATTTCCATATTGTCCATAACTATTTGGCATTGGTTACTATTATCATCGTTGTTTATATCCTCGTCAATATAAAATTCTTCTGCGGCTCCAAAAGTATTTACCTTTAAGTTAGGACGCCATTAAAAATTTAAATATATTCATAGGTACTAGTGTTTAATAATAACTTTTAAATTTTTGTTAGTGCTTTGACCAGTATTTGAATATATACGGATTAAAATTCTTTTTTAAAATATGAAAATTATATAATTATTTGTATAATAAGAAATAAAATAAATCAATTATTTAAACGATTTTTTGTAAAACATTTGGATTATGCTATGTACTGGATGGACCATAGCCAACTAACGATTCAATAAAATATTTCGTGATATAGGCTAGTTTAGACAGCATAATTTTTACGCGCCGCGCACGAAAATGGATAGTTAAGACGAGTAGCACCTCCCTCCACCCGTCTTACCAATCCATTTTCGTACGCGCAAAAACTATGCCGTCCTTATAGAAGAACTAACTTCAATTCCAATCCCAGTTTGATGGAACATACAAAACAACTTCAAAATAAATTTTTTTCCTCTGTGCAAATATGTTCTCATGCAAATATAGTTATTTAAATAAGAATAAATAAATAGTAGATATAGCCTGATTTAATTTTACGAGGCAAAGGCATTGTCAAAAACAGAAGCAGACATATTCCAAATTTCAGACGAATCATCACTAACAGGATCCTTGTACCTCATGCTATTGGGGTAGTTGTCCGTTAAAAGTTGTCGTTAAAATTATCTCATTTATGATCACCAATTCAAAATCACCATGTACATATATTACAACAAGGCCCAGAGTGTCAGAAATATAAGTTTTTTAGTGTGTCTACTACAAGTTTATAAAAAAACCTTAATTACCTCAAGGTCGTTGACCAAAATTTGAACTGCCATCGGTACGGCACTTTTATTTAGTCGAGTTCTAAAAGACGTGCGATTTATATCGTTGTTATCAAAATGTAGACCACACAAACGTGCCGATTTCATTTTTTTGGTAATTTCCTGTTGCGAAACTCCCAGTATATTGCACCAATTATTGCGCAATTCTGGATCCATGGGAAATCTTCAGTAATAAAAAAACCTTGTGAACTACCTTAAATTTGACAAGTTGGCTTAACTTACCGAAACAATATAAGTGGTCTTCCTTCCACCATAAGTCCTTTTTTCCCAGGGCAAAATTCTACAAAACATTTATCACACATTATAAGTATATATATATATACTTGCACAATCAACTATAGTTTTTAAAAAAACTGTGTATATGTAACTATAATCCACTACAGTTTTTAAAAAAACTGTATATCTTATTTTGCTTATATAAAAAAATCCCAGGGATTTTTTCAACGATCACAAAATAATAACGGTAAATCTTCAAGCGAATTCCGCTAGTGTCTCTGCATGTTTCTTAGTGCAGGGGTATACAAAAATATACAGGGTGATCTGGATCAATTGGACAAAATGTAAGGAGTGACGTAGGATTTCCAGACGAATAAGATACTATTTAGGAAGTTAAAAAAACAAACAGTTAAAACATAAACCATCATGTCGGAAAATATATTTAGAGTAAATTACAATGAAACCCATTTTTTGCGCTTTTAATAAGTTTATTGAAAATAAATTTCTTTATACTTTTACAAGTTTGAAGCTATATATGACTGTCTAATTTAGTAGTAGCGTGATTTCCTGGTACTGATCCGTGTTTACTGTACCCTCCGCAAAAACTACGGAACCACGAGTGTTTGTTCTCCGCTAATAACACACTACCATGTAATAGACAGAGGATGCTAATGGTCTCTGCAACGCAAGCTTCAGCGAGGCATTAGATGGCCTCTTCATAAGAAACTGGTGGTACTCCGTTGTAGCTTTAACAGGCATTCACCATTAAAATCTAATCTTATCTTATCTTATCACTGTTGAATATATAAAAACTTGCTGTAGCATGAAATTGAAAGTTGTGCAAATGTATCTGACGAATGCTGCTTTGAATGTAAATTATAACATGAAAGCATAGATGTAGAATAATATAATATTGATTTGTAGTTTAGGATAGAATTACAATAACATTGGAACAGTGTAGTTAGCTCATCTGATCACTTCGGTCTTCAAAAGCGCTAGCAGATGCACATGCGGCACGTACAGCACAAATGCATAAAAGGTTTACTAGTGCTTTCGTATCTTAAGTTTCGTTGTATTACAGAAGACGACAGTACAAGTACTGATTTCTAAAGCATGCTATAGCAACATCTATGAACTCCCAATAACACAGCAAGACCAGCAATAAAATTTTAAGGCTTGGGCTTACACATTGCAGCATGCTTCAGTTTTCGTTCTTGAGCCAGTATACCAATATTTCTGCAAGGAAA
Source organism: Dioctria rufipes (assembly GCA_963924295.1). NCBI lineage: Eukaryota > Metazoa > Arthropoda > Insecta > Diptera > Asilidae > Dioctria > Dioctria rufipes. The sequence goes on from OZ002740.1 coordinate 211,990,197, forward strand.
TATGTAGTTTCAGCCATTTTAAAATTGCGAAATAAATTTTTGATCGAGCGGCTTTGCAGTTCCTTACATGCAATTTGAGATGATAATATAATAATTTAATTCTCAACGTGCTGTGAACTTGTGATACAGTTATTATTTATATCAAAAACTGTAACTTGTTTGAGGACGTACACAATTAACCGCGGTAATTATAGAAGGGCCAAAACATACGCTTCAGCTTCAGTTTGTGTTTAGACTTGTCATCACAATAATTATGCTCTGCAGTAGTTCCTTAGCTAATTACCGAGTTTAATTGTGTGCGTGTTCAATTTAGTTACAGTTTGTGATATAAATAATAACTATCACAAGTTCACAGCACGTTGAAAATTACATTATTATATTATCACCTCAAATCGCATGTAAGGAACTGTAAAGCCGCTGGATCAAAAATTTCGCAATTTCAAAATGGCCGAAACTATTTGCTGCACGGAATTTTTCGTCCCCCGAATGCCTCTCATCAAGCAAATCAACACATTACATGAATATCAATATATTACATTACGGTTTTTTAATTCATACAACCAAATTATATTCTTCTACCGATGTGACACAAATGCTACAAATTATATCCCTTTAAGCATATCAAGCTTTCTAAAAAATCAGAAATAATCTAATCATAATAAATTATTATAGGTATTTAGTATTATGTATATTATATCATTCTAACTTGGAAGAAATTATTGAAAAGATTTTATGTACAAAAAGAAATATTAATTGTGCGTTGTTCTAAAAATAATGTCTCGCGTTTTCATACTATATATAATAATTATAACAAATTCTAGAATTAAAACCATATTTAAAAATATCTTACATGCGTGCATAAGAACATGCCCCATACAAATATCGCTTACTGAACATTCTCTCATGCTATTTGATGTTTTTATGTTGGCTGCAAATGCAATGACTGCAGGAAGAATAAGGTAAAGATAGTGTTTACCATGCTCCGTCTCTCTTGCCCATAAGCAGGATTCAGGTAAAAATAACCTTTTGAAAATTAAGGTCGGAATGAGTTTAATTTCTTATAAAAGTGCTTATAAGCGATTAAAATATCACTTGATACAAGAGAATATATTTTTTTAATTTAAATCAACTTTCGGGCTTAAAATATCATATGATTGGTTGAGTTTTACATGTTTTTTATGAAGTAGGCATTTTAAAGGGTTCTCAAAGCCTGATATAGAGAATCACATTTTATGTGCCACATGAAATAGCAAACCGCTCAATCCATTGTTGTTATAAGTCAGTGACTCAGACAAAAATATTTATATTGAATTTCTCAAAAACATTCTTCATTGAAAACATGATGCCAAAACTATTAATACTGCTTTTGTAACACACCACCGATTCTAACGTATAAAGGATTCCCACGCTTTATACGCCAACAGCCATACTCTCATATAGCACGCCACCATTTTAACGAATAAGAGTTTCTCACGCTTCTGTGCGTCAACATCATACTCGCTCGCCGTTCGGTAGCGCTTCCATCAGAAAATCTATAGGCGCACCTGCAACTTTCGTAAGAGTTGTGACGATTTTATACTCAACAATTCCCAGGCTTTGCGAGGGCTTCGTTGGACATTTCTATCCAATAAATATTGTATAGTTTTAAGAAACTATTGTCATTCTGTGTCTGGTTCTAAATAAAAGAAGTACACAGTTTTCGTAAATTAAGGAAATATCTTGTTTTAACTTTTAACGTTTTGACCTTTTTCCTACACTTTGAATTATTTGAGCTGATTGTTTAAGGTCAAGGTAAGAGGTATAGAAGTAGAAAAATAAAAAAGTTTCAGGCATATTTCCTGTTTTTATTCTCAAATAAATGTTTTGTTATGCAAACAATGACAAAATTAGAAGACCTGCAAAGAAAAAATTACATCTGAAATTTGAAAGGATCATTTTGTCATTTAATATTAGCCTCATGTCTTAAAACATAAAATAATTTATTTAACATAATCCATTTCTAAAACTCCCGTAACGTTCACTCCCCAACGTATTTACTTTCATCAAACGCTTTTCTAGCCTTCTTCAGTTCATCGTTCATAGTCAGCAGATCTTTGGCCCGAGCACACTTTCGAGAATCCTTCCATACCAGAAATACAATATCATCAATTGGAATTCATCCAATGCATTCAATTACCATTGATCTATAGAGAAATAAAATTATTTTTAATAGGTTCATGTAATTTAATCGAGATATTCGCAAATAACCTATGCGTAGATTCTGTTATGAACTCTATCACCAAATCTTCCGGTAAATCCACACTTTCTGTGTATCGATTTTTGTCGTCACCAACGCAACTCCTTACTAAATAACCTTTTAAGTCCATCTGACGTAGAACCTAATTATACTATGGAATGAATTTATGTCTTTACTATAACGTTGTCAAATTCGAAGAGTTTTGACATCCCGCAGCGGGATATGAAACATTGAGATTCATCTTGAACGCAGAAAAATTATATATTATATAATATCTGTTCAAAATTATAAATTATTAGGCTAGGTTGACATTGACATTTTTGTTCTGTCATTTGGCGGAAGAAGAACTGCATTAACTTCAAAAGGTGTTATTACGGTGCAAAATGTGTTTCGATCTTTCGTTAATTTGTTAGTTTAGACAAGTACTATTTCTACTAAGTAATTAAACTATGATATTTAAAAAATTACTTCTTGTCCCCGCAAAATAAAATTATTTTCATTAATTATAATTAAAAGTCTACTCTTTAGGCAATAGCTGAATATTCAAATTGTCGTGCAGGTATACTAAACGTATGTCGAATTTTTATTATTTCAGTACATTTATTTTAAACTCAACATGCAATAGAAGATTAATACTTTTGCTAATTGGTATATATTGTTTATATTAAGTTTTTTATAAATGAAATACATTTTATTCAATCCTACACTTCTTTATTATAAACTTATCGCTATAACTAATAACGATAAACAATTATTTCATGTATAGTTAGTTCACTTTACCATTTTCAGTTGATTATCAGCACTTTTTCATGCGGGAAATATGCACCTTTCCAAAATGTCAGATCCCAACACTAGTCTCGACCTGATGTAGAGAAGACCTCAATTTTTTCCTTGAAATTTATTGGATATTTTTTCTTCATAATTTGTATGCATTTGGATGAAAACAGGTTATTGGAGGCGGCTAGTAATTTTTATGAGCGTAGACGCTAGTTAAGCAATAAGCATTCATTTCTTCTTAGAAACATACAAAAAATGTTTCTGTTAAATTTTTATTCATTTAGTGGCCGAATGGAGTTATTTTCAGATACAACACTTTCATATGTGCCGTTACCGGCCGCCAAAAATGCATACAAATTCTAATGAAAAAATATCATCTAAATTTCCAAGAAAAAATTGAGAGCTGCCCTAAGACATTCTGGGTGTGAAACACTGTGGAGTTTCAGATATTAATTAAATTCTATAGACAGGCTATACCATGTTTAGTATCCATTGTTGGATCCAGCATTTTTATTCTATTAATAATATATTCTAATGAGATTTAACTATCAGAAACAAATCTACTCAGTGTTGCCAATGTAACCGCTTTATGGCTAGATTTAGCCACTTTTTGAAGCATTTGGCCACATTTGTTTTACTTTAAGCTATTAGCCACGTCCTTAGCTACTTTTACTTTCCAAAGCTGTTTTTTCAGTACAGGAATTTTTAAGAACTTTCCAACTTTCTACCCTGGGCTTACAGTTTTCAAAAAAATACAAGCAATGCATTTACACCGGTAATACATTCAAATATTTGTATGCTAAAGAAAGTAGCGAAAACGTAAGCTTAAAATTAGGACAAAGCCGAAATCATGCTTTATGTTATTTTTGTATTGAGGAAAAAATTCTATGCTTACTGTGTGTAGCAGCAAATGTGTGAAATCGGTATCGTAAAGGGTGTTAAGGCCACTCCACACTCATGCAAATCATACGACTGAGCCATGCATGGGCCTTGCATGGTACAATCGTATGATTTGCATGAGCAAGCCGGAGTTCGAGTTGTGACAGAATGAATGAATGAATGAAATCGGACTAAACTATTGCGTACAAGCAAACCTGACAACTTTGCTATACCACAATTTTTTCCACGAAGGCCAAATGCTGGGTTGAGTTAAGTTGAAATAAATCCAAGGAGCATAAAAATGTAAAAAGGGCCGCTTAAGATTTTAAATGTATATCTCGCATACTAGAGCAGCGGGATGGTTATTGTTACATGTTCAATTGATTCGTGAGAAAGAGATATGTTATAAAGCCGTTAGTTTACACTCAATGTATAAGGACCTAACAAATCAGTTTAATTTAATTTACCTAAAAAGTGTTGTTTCTGAAGTAGTACAAGTAGCTGCGAAATTTTTCGAAGGGGATAACATCGATCCCTCAAAACTTTTGACTTGCCTCACATTTTTAATTAAGTCGCTTTGCGGAAAAATCTTGATTTTAACGATGTTATATCAGATTGACTTATTCTCCTCAGCCGTTAAAAATCATATAGATCTGTGGGGTAATAGAACTGCTTGTTTCTTCCCTCCACGTTGCTAGTATAGAACTTGAGGTCACTAAATTTTCTTGAAGAGTTTCCAGAATAGGAACCGGCACAACAGTGGTGATAGTAGTACGAAATACCAGGTTCTTATTATGATACGACAATGTTGATAGTCGACGGAAATATCCATTTCCTGTTCTGACTGTTGAGGAATCCGACTCTCCCACGAGCTCCAATGAGTGGTGTTATAAATCGTACCCGAAATGAGGAGTCTTGTCTTGACTGCCGTTTTGTGCCTTCAATACTAGGGCAGAAATTAATATGATTAATTTATCTTCCATAGAATGAATCGTAAGGATTGAGGTAAAGACTGGAAACACGGCGTTGTTATTCGTATGTTTTTATTTAATTCTCAGTTACCGATATAAAAATTGCTCTGTTGTGTACAAAACTTTCTGATAGAATGTCATTTTTTACAAACTTAAAACAAAATATTTAATTACAAGGATACTAGGTTTTGCAGACTATCATACCCACAATTCGCAAAGTGTTTGGTTCATTTGATTTCACAAAACTTACAAATGTTTCAGCCTTTGCTTACGAGATGCCAAAGGTGAGCGTGCTAGACACGCGTTGGCGTTTCGCTAAATGTAAATAACCGGTTGAGACGATGCTGCCACACACTCTCCCACCAACAAAACCAGATATTTAGCTTTGTAAAAAACGTGTAGGTGGTTTTGTGGTTCAACCCGAGTGATTTGCTGAGGAAACTGCCTATTACCGTCAGAAAGAACTCTAACGCGGCGTTTAGATTTCTCCTGATAATCTGAAGGTGGCATACGGTGAACAGTGCGATTTGCTGTGTTTGTATGTGTCCCTGAAATTTCCACTGTTGGTTGCGGGTATTCATTTTGCATTGATGTGTCTGTCGTATTAGGAGATTTTTCAAGCGCAGGTTGAACGAGCTCCTCATTGCTATTGTTAACGTGTTGTAGTGTCCTGTCTTGAATAGTGCTCTCCTCTGTTTCGATGTTGTCTTGAAAAAAGGGTTTTAATCGATTGATAGAGACGTTAACCTCTTTGCCTTAACTTCTAATGTAAAATAAAATTCATCACGTTTTATAATTTTGTACGGACCTTCATCCTGGGGTCGGAGTGAAGCTCTGACCGCATCCGTCTAATGCCATCATGAGAGCAGTGATTGAGTTCCTTGAATTTAAAAGGCGGTTGACGTGAATGATCTGAAGCGGGGACTGGCCTAATATCCGAGAAAAATTCCGAAGCGTAATTGCGAATTCATTTGCAGGAAGCGACTGCGAATTTTGTAAAATATCACCCGGTAGCCGTAAATTCTCACCGAAGATCAATTCGGCCGGCGTAGAGAGGAATTCTTCACTAAAGACCGTCCTCAGACCTAATAGCACCATAGGTAGAATTTTAGACCAGGACCTTTCTCTATAGCTCATAATAAGAATCTGAAATATTTAACGCATTTGTAAGCGGCCAGGAGTTCGCGATCATACGTGCTATATTTACGTTGCGCGCTATTTAGCTTCAAAGAAAAGAAAACTAATGGCTGCCAGTTTCCATCAATTTTCTGATGAATACTAGCTCCAATGGCAGTACCAGAAGCATCCACCCATAAAGCTAAGTCAGCGGAAGCACTAGGAAAAACCAGAAGGGTGACCTCGGACAACTGCTTCTTTACGGACTCGAAGGCCTTAATGACCTCTTCTATCCAATCTATATTTCGGGTACCCTCTTTCTTAGACCTTTTGAGATAATCGTTTAACACTGCTTGATATTGTGCGGCATGTGGTAAAAATCGTCGGTAATAATTAATCATACCTAAGATGGGACGGAGGTCCTTCACCGTCACTGGAGTCTTGCAATTAATGATTGCCTCAACCCGATCCGGAGGTAGTTTAGTACCTTTCGCCCAAATTAAGTGTCCTAAAAAGGTCACCTCTGATAATAGAAATTTACATTTACTAATATTGATAATCAACCCATATTCATTAAGCCTTGTAAAAATTAGTTCCAAGTGCTTGACGTGTTCGCTTTCAGATTTTGATGCAATTAACATGTCTGCCAAATAGACGAAGTAAAATGCAAAATGTTGTAAAATTGAATATATTAATCTTTGGAAAGTCTGTGCGGCATTCCAAAGGTCGGAGGTCATCCTAGTAAACTCAAAAATCCCGAAAGGTGTGCAGATTGCCGTCTTCGAAATATCATCAGGCTCAATTGGAATCTGATGGTAAGCTTTAGTTAGGTCTAACGTCGAAAAAAAAATGCAGCTTTATAAGTTGTACGATAAATCGTGTATCAAAGGAGTAGGGTATCTGCCAGGAACTGTACAGGAATTAAGGCGTCTAATCGCCGCACGGCATCCAATCGCCATTCTTTTGTTTTTAACTAAATGAAGAGGTTAGGACCAACAGCTTTTTGACGGTCGACAAATACCTTCTCGTAAAAGGAAATCGAATTCCTTCTTCACAGCGGCCAGCTTGTCAGATGGAAGACGTCGTACCTTGGCTGCGACTGGAGGACCTTTAGTGAGAATATGGTGAGTGACTGTGTGCTTAACTGGATTGCTAAAACCTGTCTCTAGAGTGATGTCTCTGAATTTTCGCATAAGATTTTGAATGTTTGGATTTATTGCCTAATCGATGCAGATGGACAGGGCTGAGGATTGGCAAAAAACGCGTTTTCCTATCCCCTTAAAGGAAGTTAGCGGGTCAATCAGCAATGTTTTTTTTTATATCAAGGAGAAGCCCATAGTGACCCAGAAAGTCTGGGTCTCGAAATGATAGCCTTTATGAATTGCCAAGAAAAAACCTGACGAAGGCCTAGGTTTAGGGTTAAAATTTTCTGGACGTACGTGCTAATTGCTGAACAATTTGCTGCTTGTAGACAAAGTGGTGCCTTCAAAAGTCTGTCTATTGGGGGCGCTGGAAAGACTGATATGTCTGCACCTGTGTCTACTAGACAACTTTTTTTGGAATCCTGGTCTAGGATATAAAGACGACTATTAGTACCGCCGCTTCCACCCGTCGTCAAGGGCGGAGGGTAAATTAGTTTAATGCATTGTCTGAATTATTTATTTGTTTAACACATATATTTAGGGCTGCCATCTCTAAAATTATGAAACTAGGACAACGAGTTCGAAAACCCCGGACTTTTTAGCTCAAAACCCGGACATTCTTGTCAGATAATGTTTCTTATTTTACTTACCAATGAAATAGTTTCAAATTGATATACAGTGTCTTTCTTAATTAACTTATTATAAAATCAGGCAATTTATAAACAAGTGCGAGTCGGACCTGCATACGAAGGATTCCGTACTATCGTACAAAATTTAACACTATGTACTTTTTGTTTATTTTTTCAAATGAGAGTAGGCGTCATTTGAAAAGATAAGGCCTACTTATGATAATAATAATGAATGAAAATTAAACGAGGAAAAAACGCCGTATGGGGTCTACTCATTACGGTGGTTCATGAGATACAGCCAGACAGGCAGACGGACATCGGAGGCTTAGAGTTCCTGTTATTACTCTTTGGGTACGGAACCCTAAAAACAGTGAAACCAAACGGTCCCAAAGAATTAAATTAAATCTTTCTATTTAGGAAGAAAAATAATTCTCTAAAAATTAAGGATGCAATTATATTTCAAATTCAAAATTTATTTATTACAAACCCCAGCATAAGCGCCACGTAAATAAACGTTGGGTACAGCGATTGAGATAGTAAATACATTGTTGGCACATATTGAGTCTTATACAACAGCAGTTGACTAATAATTAGTCTAAATTGCGGGAACATAACAAATCATAAATTATAAACTACCATAGTAGTGAGTGTAACAATTCAGCATGTACATTGAATGTCAGGTACAAAGTATTTAGTACGACAGACTAAGACCACCTCATGGCTAACTTAACAACTAAGGCTGTGATAAATATAGAGTTTCAACTAAAGCAATAAGTAACAGTGCTCATAACATATAACATTAAGTAAATATATATAGCAGTTTGCACAAAACTGGAATTATAATATAGTCATGTAATAATAAGAATAAAGCTGGAGCTGACATAAACTAATGAAAAGAACATAATAGTATTTAGTATTACTGACTAAATAACTCGATCAGAACTAAGTTCACTAAGCCTACAAAATGAAAAATAAAGTATATCTAATAAATAACAGGATGTTACGGACAAATAGGACGAAGGCAGAATTTTAAAAACATTAAATATCTAATATTAATTAGAGAAACTAAAAACATAAACTTATTACATTTTGTACTTTTCAGTCTGCCCAATAGCCTTCAAAATAGCTTCCTTGCTCAGTAATAATTTATAAAATTCAACACAATTAAAATCTTTGAAGTTATATTTTGTCTTGATTAGTGATGAAATTGTTTGCGTATTAAGTGAGTTTCTTTCCTTGGTCCACTGTTGAGCAATTAGTGAAAACACTCTCTCTACATTAGCACTATGAGCTGGTATGCAAAAAAAATACTGTGCAATCTTCAATAATTCGGTGTACAAATGTGCATTCGACGTTTTAAAAAAATTAAGCCAAAGTTGATTTGTCGTTAAAAGCTTGTCTTGGTCGCTTAGATTTTGGCTGAAGGTTTTTAAATTCACCCACTCATCTATTAATTTTGTGTCATCAATTTCGATGTTCTTGCCTTGTAAAAATATAACCGTATTTTCAATTTCAGTCCACGGAGTATTGTCAGTGATATTGGGCAAAAACATCCAGTCAAACTTATCAAATTGTTGTAAAGGTTTTATCCAGTTTTCTATATATGCTTTCATTTCGTTGTAGAATTCAGTAGAACATTTCTTAAACTCGGTTTTAGTGAATTCGTCTTGTTTATTTAAAATTCCCTGAACCTTCAACGGCAAAAAGCTTTCTTTAATTCTGTCGTCTAAACTTTTCGTAATGAATGTAAGTATGTTTCTTGTCTCAATGATAGAATTATCACTTTTTTCTAACTTCTCTAATTTTGAGTGACAAATATGCATTATTGAGTGGATGAGGAACAAATACGCTTCTGAGAGAGGGTCTTCAAAAAATTGTTTAATCAAAACGGGTGGCTTTTCTAAACTTTCGAAGTAGTCTTTGATTGGCTTATACAGTTTCAAAAGACGCTCAATAGCTGGAAAAAGAGTAAGCCAACGCGTTTTTGAATGATAGAGAAGCTGTTTATAATCGGCGTCAACTGCGGCACAGAATTCTTTAAGCGATTCGGTTCGGACCGTGTAAATAGCAAAAAAATTGTATATTTTTAAGATTATAGACTCTGCATCCAATGGCAGCAAATCACATCCATGATGCACTGCGTTGTTAATAATGTGCGCAGAGCAACCAACACCAACAATGTTGGGGTTTAGACTTTCTTTGAGTTTATGGAAAACATTGTTGATTCCTCTTCGTTCGCTTCCTCCGAAGTTTGTATTACAATTATCTCCCGAAAACGCAATACATTTTGACAAGAGATCATGCTGCCGAAGTTGTTTTATAATAATCTCAGTAATTGTGTCGGATGTCTCATTTTCAGTACTCTCTATTTCGAGAAGCTTTGAAGTGATTCCGTTCTTGTGGTAATCAAAATACTGAATAATAATGGGGAATAGTTTTGTGCTTCCATGATTACTAGCATCCGTGGATACGCTTATGAATGGTACATCTTTTAAATCACTTTTTAGTTCGGCAATCGATAAAGGGCTTAGCACACCGTTTACAATAGCTGTAGCTTTAGTGCGATTGCATGTCATGTTTTTTGCTGTATCTGACATCGAAAACAACTCTCGGTTGAGGGCATTAGTACAATCCAAAGAATTGAAAGACATATGATGACATATTGTATGATAAGCCATTGCGCCTTCAGCTGCTCGTATAAGGTGGTCCTCAGAACTGGATCTAACAAAAAATGTGGCAATCTGTGAAGTACTAGCTTGGGTTTTGAAATTTGTTTTGTGTTTTCCTGTGTTTAAGTGCTCTTTGATATCAGAAACGCCCTTATTTGCTATCGAAATATTCTGCGAACAAATGGTACAGAAAGCCTCCCAGTCATATTTTCCTTTTTTCAACATTGGAAATTTATTTTGCAAATCGCTATTAAATATACATTTACGCTTAGGCATTTTAAGATCTGAAAACAAGAAAGAAAATTCATGCAAGTTATAACAATGATCAGGTTCAGGTATTTACTCGCAAGTATTTACCAGCGAAGAAATACTGAAAGAACCCCAACTTGGAAATATTGGCTTCGATAATCGTTACAAGGTCAATTAACTCAACAAAAAATATTACTTGGATGTGTAGCTGGAGGTGATTTTCAATTAGAGTAATTTTACATCCCTATTACAAGTGGTGATACCGTTATTTCAATATTTAAAATAACTTCAAAGTGCAAATAAATTGTTGAAAGTGACTGTATTTTATAGTGTGGATGTTTGAAGTTTAAAAAGTGAAACTGCATTTCTGAAAGACAGTTAGATGTGAATGGAAGTGCTTGGTCAAAATCCTCCAGAAATACCACATAAATCTATGCTTGTGAGTGCTAGTCCAATTCTCTAAAATGATTTATATTGATTCTTATGGAAAAGTGACTAGACATTGATTTTGTATATGCTACAAAGCCCAAATTACTATACACAGATGAAAGTAGTCTTCCAGTAATTTTAAGCATGACTCCTTACCTTCTCAAAGGCTATACTTTCTATATACCTTACTTAACAAAATAATAAAAAAGTTTTGAACAAAGAGGAGCCGTACCATTAACTCTCAGCTGAGTAATAGTAGCATGTGTGTATGTGCAGAGTCCGAATCATTCATTCATTCGAATTCATTGGACCATGGCACATTTCTAAATGCAATTATAACTCAACTGAGAGTTTTTGTTTGGCAAATCGTAGTCATTCGGCTAAGATAAATTTTTTAAATAATTTTGTTAGGAAAGGTATAAATATTTGATTACGATTGGGTAGATCAGAAAGCAAGGTTAATATTATCAGATCGCCATTCTTCTGTTTGAATAGTAATTTAGGGCGCATGAGTTATGCAAATCAAACTTTTGTCAGTTTTACATAAGAACTCTGCAAACCTTTTAGAATGTTGGGACAAAGTAAGGGCTCTCATGTAGTAGTGAGGGAGTCTGTTTCATGTTTGTTTCATTTCATGGCTTGGGAAGCGTTCCTCGAGGGTTTTTGGCGTGGGGCATCGAAAACCAAATGAAAACAGACATAGTGTCGGAAATTAACAAATCGCGAGTATCAAAAGTGATTAGTACTTTGCTAGTGAAAATTGAATTAGATTAATTCAATTAGTTAAAAAATAATAATTATTCCGACCTATACGTGACAAACATGATTACACACTTGTACTACGCCGTGGAACAACATGCAGCATGCCTCCGGGCTGTATGCCTCGACGTCGCCGATACCTCGACCTTCTGACGTAACCAAAAGGAAGCCTTCAATTTTTTTTTAGTAATTTACTTGACTTTTTTTTCTTTAAAATGGGGTGCTTGGGTCACTAACAATTTTTATAAGCGTAGACCGACCATCAAGAGTGAAAAAAATTCTGCCGAAATATATTCTGTAAATTTCTAAAAGCAATGAATTTTTATTAATTATCTAAGCATTTACGCCCACACTTCTGCTTTTGAGGAAAGTTCCAATGTTTCTCCCTTTTAAACGTGAGTACGACTTCCTCAATAATAAAAGGTGTCTTTTTATTTGGGTAATTTTTTTTTCTCGTGAAATATGACCAACCTTGGCTACTTCCGGTATATGTCCGCTGGTATTTACAGTTATTTTACTTACTTGAATTGAAGCACTACACTATAGAAATTTAATATTGCATGCGCGGGAACGCGGTACTATCACAACACACTGACACTCAACACAAGTTACACAGGAAACGGTCGTATACGTACTGCTCGCTTCTCTACTGAGTTAAGACTGGCTGAGACCGTAAGGACCAAAACACAATTGTGTCTGCGACGGCAGACTTCGACGGCGATATTTGTCAAAGTTGGACCTCGCTACGCCCCTGATATCAAGTATAAAGTGGGAAACACAATGTGCTGCTGTAGCGCGTACCTGGCGCTGTAGTCAGACCTGTCAAAAATTGAAAGTACGGAAAGTCTATGAAGGCGTTCCAATGTGTACCTGGCGCTGGCGCGTGGCGCTGATGCTGTAGCTCGTGAGCATGTCGGCAGAGGGAAACACGCATTTGGAGATTCTAGGGAAGCACTCAAGGAGAAATTCGTATTTATTAAGATTTCAGATTTTCAGGGAATGTTGCTAAACAAACAGAAAATAATATTGTGAACAATTTATTAATTATACGGAATCAAACACTTCAACTGACTACTCAAGATTTAAAATTCTTTTACACTTTTATTTGGATGAGTTATATCTTTTCATATAGCCGATGAATAATCCTAAAATCAACGAAGATATCTGCTTCCACAAAGATTCCTTTGAGTATGCTAAGAGAACGCTTCGAAAAATATAATTTCTGGCTACAACGTACACATACATTACATATAAAAATTAATTTTTATTTAATTGACTTCCAAAATTTGAAAACCCGGACGGTATAGAAAACCCCGCCCGGACGTTCCCCGGACGCCCTAAAAACTAGGACCAATCCGGGGAAACCCGGACGGATGGCAGCCTTACATATATTGGAATTTACAAATTTACATGGAGGAATACATTTCGTTGCCATGGACTAGAGTTTACGATGATACCAACATTAATCTCTGCCGCTGTCCTGATCGGAACCACGCGAAGCTGATCTGTATCTGCTTCAGCTTCGTGGTGTACTTCTTCGGTAACCGGAACTATTACGGTTCGAACCTTGCCCGACCAGCATTTCCAGTTTGCTGAACTTGCCAGTTAGTTGGTTGAGCGATTGGGCCAGATTCTCCAGGGAAACGTTGGCTGCGACTGAGAAAACTTCGGGCCTGGGGTTGACTTCTGCGATTGTATCCGCACAAGTAGCTAGCACTTTAAAACCTCTCCGCTTATTTTTCCCCTGCTGAGATTACGCATCTCTCTGAGCAGCAACGATGGCTAGAAGTCACCTAAGTACATCTCGGTCAGTACTTGCTTCAACCTCTGAATTTCTCAACCGGAAAACCTGGAAGTTAATGTTTCTTTCAATCTTGTATATTTTTCTAGTATAGGTGGTTCCTCTATAATGTCACTCACCACACGTACCACACTTTTATCCAGAGCACTAACTACATAAATAAACTTTGTCTTATCTTGGGTTACTCCCGCTAAGTCAAATTGGGACTCTAGCTGATGGAACCACAATTCCGGGCTGCTTTTCTAAAAAGGAGCCAGTTTAACAGAAACCGCGCCGATACCTATTTGTGGGTGAGTGTTGAACAACTTCGACCGCTCCAAGCTATCAGTGGTGGTACCCACACTCAAGCCCATGGACTCATTCGAGATATTACTAAAATTTGTCTCACGAAGGGCCATCATAAACGCAGGCCTTACAACAGAAGTAGAACGACAACTATAACCACCGATCATTTTAAGAATTGTGGCAGGTTTACAAGTTGCAAATTATACTAAACAGACTCTTATACCAATTGGGACAGCGGGTAAATATATTCGTAAAAAATAGTATGTATATAAAAAAAGGTATATATATATATATATATAAAAAAGTAAGTAACTATGTATATATATAACTGAATAATCCTAATAACACTAACAAGTAAAAGAAATTAACGGAGAGAAAAACAAATAAAAAAAATAAAAACGATACTGCCGGCTACAACCTTACTTCACTTGTCTGACGATTTTCAGATTTATGGTTTCTGGCTCCTTATTTCTGACACTCGTCGGGGTAGTAGATCTGCTTGTTTCTTCCGCACACATTTCTAGTATAGAATTTCAGGTCAATAAATGTTCTTGAAGAGTTTCCAGATTAGAAACCGGTACAACAGTGCTGATAGTAGTACTAAATACCAGGTTCTTAATTATGACACGACAATGTTAATAGTCGACGCAAATATTAATTTCCTGTTCTGACAGTTGAGGAATGCGGACAGTTGACGTATCAATTTCCTATTCTGACTGTTGAGGAATCCGACTCTCCCACGAGCTCCAATGAGTGGTGTTATAAACCGAACCCGAAATGAGGAGTCTTGTCCTGACTGCCGTTTTGTGCCTTCAGTACTAGGGAAGAAAGCAATACGATTAATTTATCTTATATAGAATGAATCGAAGGAATTAGGGTAAAGACTGGAAGCACGTCGTTGTTATTCGTATGTTTTTATTTAATTATCAGCTACCGATATACAAGTTACTCTGTTGTGTACAAAACTTTCTGAGAGAATGCCATTTTTTACAAACTTAAAACAAAATATTTAATTACAAGGCTACTAGATTTAGCAAACTGCCATACCCACAATTCGCAAAGTGTTTAGTTCATTTGATTTCACAAAACTTACAAATGTTTCAGCCTTTGCTTACGAGATGCAAAAGTTGAGCGCGCTCGGCGCGCGTTGGCGTTTCGCTAAATGTAAGTGGCGGGTGGAGACGATGATCTGTCACCGTACCTGGGTTATAGTTTTGAGTCTGCTGTTCGAAAAACTAGTATAATGGCTGAGGAAGAAAACAGTGTATGCACCTGATACAAGGATTTTACATTGAAATTAATACAAGAGCTGCATCAGAAGCTACCTACAAATATTAAAGTATTGAACGAATTGCAGTATTAAATGTAGTAGAAGTCTTAAAAATTGTTAAGGGTAACGAAATAATAGAATTGGCTTAAGTTATGGGAACCGAAATTATTGACGAGATATTTTTAACTCAATGGAATAAAATTAATTTTATAAAGTGGGAAAACGTCAACAATACAAACCTGTTTTAGATCGAGGTATGTAAATATAAAGATACTGCGTAAAAAAATCAATTTAGCGAACTTTCTGCGTTGAAATCACTGCTGTCTTGACCATATTCAAGTACAGAAGATGAAAGACTGTTCAGATTGATAAACTTGGTGAAATCTAAATTACGGAATTGAATGAATTTGAAAACACTAAAATCAATAATAAGAGTTCGGACTTCTTTAAACTTCTTGGGGAAACTTGTTTCAACTACGAGCTTCCTGAAGATGTCGTTAAGGTTATAGGTACAAACCACTGACATGTATAATATGGACTGACTACATTCATAGAAATACACTGAAGAAAGTGAGCTCACTTATATATTACTGACTATTTCGATCTAATCACCAACTACAAACAAATAAATAAGTGATTTTGTAGATATAAACGTTTTTAAATTAATTATTTAGGGTTATTACTGATAAAAAATGTTTCACCAAAGACAATATATTCATTAGATACGCAGAAGAAAATCCAAAATCACATCAAAATAGCCGTAATTTTTAATTACTTGGAAGCTCTCTAGAATTCCAGCCTGGACGTTGTTGAGAATAGACGCCTATTCTTACCGCAAATTTTCATAATAGCACTACCCAAGTAGCAGAGATGTTAAACAGTCTCCATATATTGCTATTTCCAATGACAACCCGAGAGATACCGTCGTATTAGTCCACATTTTCTTTATTTTGGAATGTATGTCATTCAGTACAGCAAGAAATAGAGACAGCGAAACATGATATTCCAGTCATAATCCGGTATTCACAATATAGCTGTTACACAATATAATATTAGTGGAACTCTATCTGTGTTTATATTTGTAATTAACACTTTCTGAGAAATACCTCATTTTCGTTGAATTTTCCAAATAAACTTCCTGCCAAACGAGTCCAAAACCTTTCCATTACACACATGATAGAAGAAAGGTTAATAGTTTGCAGTTTGCGTCACGATGATCGGAAAATAAATATTTATGGCATTTACCCAAAACCGACTTTTTACAGCAGTGCATATTATATATGTCAGTGATAGCAACGTGCCTTAGTTTTTAGCCACAAATTCTTGAAATCTAGCAACTTTTAGCCATCTTTTAAGTAAATTTTAGCCACAAAGCTTAGCCAAGAGTAGGTAACTCTGGGTCCACTCGGCAGTACTTTCTCAACCTTGGGCACCATTTCACTGCTATTTCAGGCAAAGCACAATTAGAAAAATTGACTTCAATTATAATTTCAGACTTATAAAATGTAAACGTCGGATATTATTTGACCAGGAAAATAATACCCTAATTTTGAACTAGCGGAGTTTGTTGGGAAACCGTAACTTAAATAAAATTTCAAACTAAGATGGCAACAATAAATTTCCCGTACAGTGCCGTGCCCACCTGACAGCAATTCTCGCAATGTACATATGTTAGGAATTTGTAAACTGAGTTAACATAAATTAACATAATTATTCATGATTAATGTCGTTTTCGTTTGAACATCCAGGTTCGCTCTGGAGGCAACCCCGTTCAATCGAACGGTTTCAGAGTGCACCTGAAAAAGTTTGCTTGTATATGTATACTAACGTCAAAGTAGCTATGAACTTTTTGCGAAAACTGGTTGGTAATTTGTTTGCAGAAAAATTTTGAGGAAAATATAATAATAGTAGAGGTCTTAATAATAATTTTTGACTTTAAAATTAATTAAATAATATCAAATCACAATTAGAGTTTGTTTGTGTGAGTGAACTCATAGTGTACCCGAGTAAATTTTCAGAGTGAAACTGATGCTTTTTGGGTTGCCACCAGAGACAACCCATGACGTCATTTTTGCTTCAAACGAACGCTTTGACAGCACTTAGGTTGCCTCCAGAGCGAAACTGATGTTCAAACGAAAACGACATAAGTGTGGTTCTATTACAGGTCGATAAGTGCTTAGATGCAAACCTGTTACGTAAAGCCAGTCTCGTTGGCCGACACAGGTAGACGTAGCATCAGCTAGCCGTACAATCCTTTGGCCTGGATCGCCTTCTGTAGGTTATTATACCCTAGATGAAATCCCACCCTACGGTAGTTTGTCATTCCGTTTGTAACGCACAGAAGTAAAGATGGTAGAGCAAAATGTATTGGACACCCACGCATAAAATTAAAAGTTGTTTTGATTTTTCATGTCCATCTGTCTGTCCGTCCGCACGATAACTCGAGAATGCGTTCACATAGAAAGCTGAAATTTTGTACACGGACTTAAAAACAAAAAGTAAAATTATATTCGAAAATGAGACAAACCGGGCAACCCGCTCGTGGGGTTGCCATACAAATATTTCGGTTTCCAGTATATATTTCTACACTGCCTGAGAACGCGGGGACATAAAGAGCTGAAATTTGGTACATGGTGTTTTTATAGTAATAGTAAATAAAATTTTAAAAATGGAATAAATCTGGCAACCCCTTCTTGGTGTTGCCATATAAAAATTTATGTTTTTTACATATACTGCGGAAACGATCCAATCCTAGACATTTTTATTGTACTAAGAGCTTCTTCAGAATATGAAATCCTATAAAATTGGTTATAATCAAAACCATTCTAGAAATATATGCGAAAAACCACTTCAAAAATCAAACTTGCATAGATACCCAGCACACGACATTTTATACGGGCCTTCATCGAGGGTAGCATAAGAATTGGTCGTAGACTCCAGTTTTTTTTTTTTTTTTTTTTTTGTTCATGTTAATTTCTGCATCTCTTTGCTCTCTGTACTTCTTTTCCTCAAGGTTCAATCTGTTATGATTTCAGCAAGTACGAGTAATTATACGCAGAGTGTGGTATCCGGTACCCTCGGCCTTCAAATGTAGATTTCGCCATATCTCGGAAATGGAAGTTATAAAGAGCGCGGCTGTCGCTATCTGAAAAATAATAAAACGTTCGCAGAATCACTTCTATCCCAGACTCCATAACTTATCAGACTATTCATATGCGCAGATTAAATTAAAGTCCCAAATAAGTATCACTTCAGAGTATTGCCTTCCACTCGAAGTAGAAAGCAGAGCAAATCCACGGAAAATGATGGGCCACCACACAGCATGTGCTTGGTGACGGTGCAGTGCGTGATGGGATCACAATGCGTTGGAATAGTTTTCGCTGTTATCTTTTTTCTTCCTTGTTTTCTAATGGCCGGTTTCACAGTCCACGCTTAAGCCAGAGCTTAGCTAAGCCAATGATGTGGCTTAAGCCCAGAATTTAAGCCTACTCGATTTCACAGTACTCGGTAACCTGAGGCTTAGTTAAGCCGCAGATGAAAGTTTTAATTGTCAGCACTGCTGCAATTCTGAATTTTTGTAAAGGAAAATTGCCATTGTGGATTAAAAACCAATCGAAAATAAGAAGAACTTTTTATTTACCAACCTGTTGTGGTTTTATCTGGAAGGATATCAAATCCAAAAACCGGTGTTGCAGAATATTTCGACAACGTAAACTATCACATCCGAATGTGTCTATAGTCGGAACCGAGAATAAAAATCAACGTCAACCCATTTCTCGAAATGTTACGGGCGCTTTCTTTAGAATATATAGCAAACATGAATAGTTATGAGCCAGATTTTGCGTGAATTCTGGTTGTGTTGGTAGTCCATTTTTTACATGTATTTACATGCCGTCATTATTCTAAGCAACTTGTCAATTTTCAAACAATAAACAAAGTTTTTGTGCGGAGCATCTACGGTTTAAAATATTTTTTTTCTACTTTATTTTGAAATAATTCACATATTTAATTTATATAAATCTTTGCTTCTATTAACAAAAAAGGTAATTTAGATAATGCACTTGCCTGAAACACGATTTGCCTAGTTTATAATCCGATTTAAAGGCTGAACTACAATAGACGTATTAGTAAGTACGTTTACTTACATAAAGCGAACGCGCCCTTTAATTTAACAGGTGTACACAAATTAACTTTAACTCGTTGAAAAGTGAAAAATCAAATTGCAGTCAGTAAAAGTGCGGTAAGAATCGCTCATTCCGTAAGAACGCGATGTGTCAAACAATTAAATTATTACTAAATGATTAAAAGTGCAATGTAAAAATTAAAATGGAAAAAAGGTATTGCGAATTAATAGAAAGCACAAATCTTCAATTAAATTAACTTCCATTTGTTAATTTTTTCACTTTTACACCTTTTTAAAATTTAACACATAAAATGTCATTAGGGCACTGCGAATTAATAGAAGGCACAAATCTTCAATTACATCAACTTACATTTGTTAATTTTTTCACTTTTACCACTTTAAAATTGAAAACATTAAATATCAAGATAATAACTCTTACGGAATGCGATATAGATATATTTAGGATAAAAATTTCAGTTTTTCGAAACTAAACCTTAGTACCGTAAATGTAAATTGTAGTTTAGCCTTTATATTTGCCAGCACTGACCGAACGATTCATTTCTGTTTTTTAATTAATAGGAAGGTTTTGACAGGAACTAATGGCACTATAAAACTCTGCACAAAATAAACTTAAAAAATAAATAGTTTTGAAAAGAATTGATTCCATACTTTTGTTAAATTTCACAAAAGAATTTTAAATTGAGTAAATCTGTTCACAAAACAAAATCACACTTGACGATCATGCACTCAGATTTGACAAATGTTCCTTCCGGCATCTCACTTACTCCTATATATAACATCCTGCTCTTGACAAATTATGATCCTGTACACAAATTATACATGATTCACCCATTCCTGTTTGCCATATACTGTAGGCGCTCTCTTATAATTTTTTCACGGGTCACACTTTGCGATATTATATTATGCATCTCTTCGTCGCTTATATCCTCTGAATCAGATAAATAACTGATTTCTGTCTTAAACTATATTTGGTTTCTTCCTAAAACGACAAATGGAATGCTGGCACTAGCTGCCAGACAGTACTCAAAACTGCTAAC
This sequence comes from Dioctria rufipes, assembly GCA_963924295.1. Lineage (NCBI taxonomy): Eukaryota > Metazoa > Arthropoda > Insecta > Diptera > Asilidae > Dioctria > Dioctria rufipes. The sequence continues at coordinate 212,010,590 of OZ002740.1, forward strand.
TAGATAACTATTTCTCGCTTGGAAAATGTCAGTTTACAGTTTCACAGCAACTTTTGAGGCTTAAGCCTTTGAAATGACGAGCTTAAGCTTGCCTTAAGCCAGTGATAATATTTAAACCTTGACTGTGAAACCGAAATATTTATTAAGCCTTGGTTTAAGCCATCGCTGTGTCTTAGCCTTGACTGTGAAACCGGCCATAACAGTCGGTGCTGAGTAGAATTTTATGGTAAATCTCATTACAGTGAAAACCGGGCGTGTGCTTTCGATTTTGTGACTTGACCTGGATTTGCGTTGCGTTGGATGTTATTCAAAGGGATTTAATATTGTCAAACGTAGTTGTGTTCCAAATTGTAGGAATACTAGGAAACAACATGTCCCAATATAAAATATTAGTATTTGTAAGAATTGGGTAGAGAACTGCTTGTAAATAAGAATCTTCTTTATTACGACTAAATTCATCTATAGTTCCCATTTCGTTGATGTTTGTAAGGGCAAAAATAAAAACAAACTTTCTAAAAATACTATACCCACAATGAATGGGAACTGAACCAGATTTTGATGGAAAAACAATCAAATAAACGTGTGTGTGTGCGGACATGCGTACTAGAACATTGCTCCGCAAAAAGCCCCCCACGCAGAATATTCTTATTTCCTAGAAGTCCCGATCAGTTAAAGAAATGGAAAGATGTTTGCGTGTTAGATGACAAATTTGTCGCTAAAAATGAATTTATATGTGATCGCCATTTTCTAAATAAAAATCCCTTGAAGAGATGTATACCAAAAGACGCCATTCCTTCCCTAAACCTCGATCACGATGTATTTACGACTTTAATGATGTCGAGAATCAAGTACCCGATTCTAATGATCTGAATTCAAGAAGTACTGATTGTCTCACTGCAAAACTTCAGACTGCAACAGCGAATCTACAGAAGGGCTCCATCTGCCATCTGACTTTGAAAATATGGAAACTCCTCCAAGAAAGTGAGCTAGAGCAATTCTTGGAGAGGAGGATGATTTGCTTTGTTCCAAATGTCAAGAATATATTAAAAGTAAATCCTTTTATATTAAGAAAAATGTTAAAATGAGAAAAATATTTAGCATAATGAGAGGAAAATTGATGAATTAAACCAAAAAGTTGACACATATGAATTTGCCTTGGAAAATAATTCTGATCACATAGATAGAGTTGAAGTTACTGAAAATGAGAAGGTGATGAGCAAAACGCGTTTGGGCCATAAAAAGAAAGGTTATGAAGAGAATCAAAAAACCTTGGCACAAGCTTTGAGCTACTCCTCTACTTTTGGGTAATATTTTATGAAAAATTCTTTGAACTTTAAACTTCCAAGCCAAAGCTCTATATGCAGGTGGGCACCACTTAAAAAAGTATGTCCTGGTCCTAACAATTCCTTGATGTCAGATTTGAATGAGCAGGTTTCCAAAATGAATAAAATGAAGAAGGAAGCTTGTATACATTTTGATGAAATAAAAATTCGGAAAGATTTAGTATTTAACGAATGCTCAAATCAAGCGAATGGATTTGTTGATCTCGGAGGTTGAAAACGAACATATGCAGTCAGTGATCACATTTGCTTGTTTGTAGTTCTCGAATTGCATTATACTTAATTGGAAATACGTTTGAAAAAAAACTGTTTTAAGTCAGGACTTAAATTTAATCTTCTGGAAAACATACAAATTTGCTTCGAAATATACTTGAATATAAGAAGTGACACTTGTGACCAGAACGCAAATAATAGAAAATGCTTACCACTGTTGGATTTCAGAGAAGTATAGCTATTTTATATCCTTTATATTAACTTCACCGCCGGGTTTATCTGATGTTGAATTCTTTTCAACGAGTTCTACACCAGTGCAGTGCAGCTTTACGTGTTTTGTTTTTTTGTTGCATTACAAAAACGACAACAGGTAAAGCTGCACTGCACCGGTATAGAACTTGTTGAAAAGAATTTGACATAAATTGACCACTTCCCGGTATCCAATCTAGCTGAAATTTTTCACACCGATTTGTCGTCGATCAAAATGCACTTTGGCATCACACACACATAGCCACACTCACGCGCGCGCGTTCTTGAATTTAGTTAAAAAAAAATGTGGGAAAAACACTATCAATCGCCTCGCATATAAAGGATTTATAGTGAAAAACTTCGTTTTTACAAGTTGATGTTTTTACTTTTGAATTTGAAAAACGTGGTTAAAAAATTTTTTTACTTTGTATGACATTCCTCATTTATTTAAAATCATTCGGAATACTATACTTACTAATAACATTATTACACCTGATTGTTAGTTGGAGTACAATCGAAAAATTTTATGAGTTCGATTCTAGCCAAACTGTTAAATTGTGTCCCAAATTGACGGATAAGCCCCTTAACCCAAATACGTTTGATAGACAAAAATTTCGTTTTGCAACTCAAGTGTTTAGTCAAACAGTGGCTTCTGGAATAAATACCTGTTTGGAACTGAAGAAATTCCGAGGTGATTCCAAAAAAAATTTCTATAAGTACAAAGAAACATTATTTTAAAAGCAATCACAACTTTTGACTGCTTAAATAGTAGACATTTAAAAGCAAGAAATATATATCAGAAGTCATTAGAAAGACACAATACAGCGAAAATTTAATTACAGAAAATGATTGAATATCTTCCCAAATGCAAGCTAATAAATAGGAAGAATATTACGAAAGAATCAATAAACTACTGCTTAGATGGTACAACTTTTATTATAAAATCCTTACTCCTTTTATCGGAAAACATATTCAACGAAAATTCATCTAAAAAATTTATTTTCACCTCAAGGTTCAACCAAGATACGATTGAAATTTTTTTCGCACAAGTTAGGGATAAGAATAATGGGAACACCCATCGGTAATAAATTTTCAATATATCAGTAGCTAGCTTAATGTCCGTAAAAATTACTATAATGAAATGCACTGGGAAAAATTGTGAGTTTCATAATCCCAATTGATAATTGTGAGAAAAATAAAATTGATAGCATCGAAATAATGCCTTTAAACGAAAAAGATGAAAGCGAAATAGTTCTGAAAAAGTTTATTGAAAGTACTTTAGATAGATATTTAGAAAAGGTATTTATAGTCTGTGATGCAGCAAAAGGGTAAGTACTTTATAGATTACGCTATTTTCAAAACCATAAAAAGGAAATAAATTCCGATATTTGTAAAAAAATTCAGGCAAAGCAATCTTCAGAAAAACTGGGATTACTTTCAGATTTTATGGTTATCAGCAAAGATTATGAAACTGCAAACAATACCTGTGCTCTTCAACCGCCACGGGCTATTTTTTTAATATATGCAAAAGATTTTTTAATGTATACGAGCAAGTTTTCGATAAATATTTGCATATTACGAACATAGAAGAAAACATTTCTCGAAAAGTGATAGCGGAAACTAATAAAGACTTTTCCGGTTGATTTCATGAAGATGATCCCTGCTATTAGCACAAAGTAGATATTTTAGATTTTACCATTTTACTACTTTTGCGTAAAAATTGTGTATGGATGTCAAAGGCTAAATCAAGTTATTCATCCAGGTCGAAATATATAATCCTAAAGCAATAAGTTTTGCAAGGAGACCCTTTTAAATATGTACTTCTGGCGACTGCCGAATTTTTTTTGATAGCAGTAGGTATCCTGAAGTGATACATATTTGGGACTTAGAAAATTTATTTGAATCTGCTCATATGGATAGTCTGATAAGTTATAGAGTCTGTGCTTCTATATAACAATGAATTTTTGAGGACAAGCTAGCAAACTTTACAGGTAATTTTCAGACACGGGGAATCATATTTTCTCATCACATTTCTGTTAGATCACTACATCCTGTTACAAAACACAATTGTGTTTTGTAATAGGTTTTAGCACCTTGCTTGCCGGGGTGTATTGTGGTTTAGTAGTGGTAGTAGCTGTAGTCTGTAGACCCAAGGAGTGATAGCTTTCCCAATATCTTTATTTTTGTAGTAAAAATTGGCCTGAACATTTCTCTTAGGCATTTTGGGTTCATGGTGAAACACTCTTTCATAAATTAGGAATGCTTTACTGTTATTTGATGATGTCTATATGCCGTTATCAGTGTTTTGTTTTTGGAAAAGATTTCGTAATAACGAAAGTTCCTTCTCACTCTGAAAAGTTTCCTATGGCCGCTGAAATCTGCTTTGATGAACTCAAAGGCTTGTAGTGTTTCAAGTTCTTTCACTTGGATCACGTAGAGGTCACCAATCTAAAACATACCGTTTTCGAACCATATTTTGAATAACATAAACAAACTACATCGAAATGTCTCCTTTTAGTCGGAAAATATTTATTTTTGTAACCTATATAAAAATAATTGTTGTGAGCTATAAAAAAATATGCTTGAGTGCAGCATTATAAATGCTAGAATACATAAATAAACAATATAATAAATCAATAGATTTGCAAGTTAAATACATTCAGAGCATTGTCATTTCCCATACAATTCACAAAAGAAGACTTAATTTTGTCAAAGCATACAATCTCGGTATATTTTCTTGTTCTGGTAGGGCGATTTATACGTGCTGACTACTTGGTAGCTTGAAAACATCCGTTAATATGATTCGAATTTTCTGAAATCGATGAGATAAGCGTGACTAAGCAATTTCAATTTCAATTCGTCACACGTGTCCCCTTTCTGTACCAATAGACTTACACCCATTCATATTCTACGTAAGATCCTTTCAGTCATGATTTTTTGGGGTTGCTCTTATTGTTCTGATTGTTCTCGAACTCCAATTCAAATTCCTGGCGCCCGAAAAGTTTTCACCAAATGTGCATACTATGGATAATGACTTTAAAGTTGTTTTTTTTTATATTACAAGCTGTAGTAATATATATGTAGTAAGGAGTTAGGAAAATCCTGTACTTGGAGAGTATGTCCGCCTATTGTAAAGAATTCAAGTACAATTCTCTATTGATGCCGTTGAACGTGAATAGCATTATAAGTACCATGTGGGGCGCGCTAGTAAAGTTGAAAAAATATACGTATACATTTCTCTTTCACTCTATCGGAAGCGCCAAGCAAATATGTAACGCTTTCAATAGATAATCCTTTAAGATCGTTGTAGTAAACTTTTTAATTTAACTTTTAATTTTTAATTTCTTTACGAATATCTTGCATTTCTTCTCAGTTTTCCACAGTTTGCTTCTGTATTATTAAATTTTAGTTATAAATGTAGTCTAGAAATTCTGCGTCTCCTTATGTTCACTTTTTAAGACAAACACTCAATAATTTCATTTTGTTCTAATATTTATACCGAAAGTAAATTCATACTTGATGTTAACACAATTTTCTGCTTGGTCTTCTCGGCTTCAGTTAGCTAATTTTACAATATTCCACTATATCTCGTTCTTTCCTTATCAGACCAAAAAAACGGTTCCTAAACTTATGGACATTCCTTTCTATTGTTAACAATGTGTTTTTGACTATGAGCTATTATTACTTGCCATCTATATTTTCAAGTGCACTACTCTAAACATCGATACCTTAATCGATGATAAACTGTAGTATCGACCAAAAGTACTTAAAAATTACCCTTAGTAGTAGTTAATTGTCAACAACTAACTATATCTGTCTCTCCTTATATTCATTTGTAAAACTCGTGATGAAGTATGCTCTGTCAATCGAATTTCCTTCCTCCATAATTACTAAGGTAAGTTATTCATTCAATTCCAACATGATTAAGTGTGCTTTTGTTCTAATACTAATTAAATAATTCATTTTTTTATAGTTCTCAGAAAATAAAGCTGGTCATCTTATACTAACGAAAAGTACATGAATTTCATTTCCAGCCAGTACCAACATCAGATAAGTTACATATATATATTGATCGTGATTCCTTGTGTGAATTGGGGGGGGGGGGGCGCTGAGTTCTTCGAATGTTAAGATTCTGTTTATAATTCTTTTCAGGTGGTACTTCATAGATTTAACTCCTGCCTCCCATAATGCTCCAATGTGTGGTGAGGCCAGAGGGATGAATTTCCATTCGATACCTTTATCGCTCAGCATCCGGAAAATTTCCTTGTTCATTTCTGTTCGATATTTTGTGAAATTTCGTTGTAGTTCATTGGCAGCTGTACTTGCCTGCTTGCATCTCGCTTTTTGTCTGTAATTTTATATTCCTTGATTCAGTTCTTGCACTACTGAAAATTATTGTAGTTACTTCAGAAAAATGTTTCACTTTGTTTCACTTTGTTCTGGTGAAAACCTTAAATTTATAAAATAGGATTCAGGTAAGACCTGCACATTTTACGTTATGATTTGAGAACGGTCAAATATTTTTGCATGCTGTGAAGACTAACTTATAGGGCACCGATTAGGCTTTCTTCCAAGCTGAAAAATAAATAAAAAAATAATAGGGAAAAATGTTGAGATAATTTCATTTGAATTTTTTGACTCAAAATTTTCAATTTGAAGGGCTATAACTTCGAAGACTTTAACAACGGGAAAAAGAATTTCACACCTCCTAAATGGGCAATTGATTAGCAATCGATTAGAAAAAGACGCATTCCGATATTTAAAAAAACCTAGGAGATATTGGCAAACATGTTGAAGCACTTACTCAACACTAGGAAAAAAATTCAAACCCCCGTAGCTCCCAGGGGGGTGAAGTTAGACACCCTCCCACACATTATTTTTCGTTTCTTACCGAGATCTATCACCTCCTTTCATATGGCCATCCTAATTCGGGACACCCTGTATTTACATGGGTCTATAACAATAAATTTATATTTTTTATACATATGGGTTTCTAGGTAGTTTGCAATAAAATTGTTTTATATGGCATTAGATATTAACAATGGAATAACTTTCTTTAAATAGACTTAAAATTAATGGAATTTTTTCTTCTTAACAAAAATAAGAGAATATATGTTTGAGTTCAATAAAGAAGCAGAAGAAACAACTAATACAAAAGCTCAACAAACTAAAAGAAGAGAGCAGCAAACGAAAGAAATACTGGCGGAAAAAAACAAAAAAGGTGCAAAACAAATTCAATGCAAAGTTGATAGAACTAAAATCGATATTCGAGAAAAAAACTAAAGAAAGTCGAAACAGTACAGAAGATTCAGAAACCGAAGAATCAAATCTAGAATCGAATACGTCACAGGAAGGAATAACAATGGGCACAAACACATATAATTTGGCATTATATCATAAAGTGCACTACAAAAACACTGCTTATTAAACTGAGTTCCATAAACAGGACAACAGTATCTTTGATGTAGACGAATAACCGTTCAAAATTCGGATAACGGGTAAGGAGTCCCTGAAATTCAACGTTCAACTTACAGTGAACGACGAATATAAAATGAAAAAGAGCTAACGCCAACTTTCAAAACAAAGGATGCGTCGCAGAATTAATATTATCAATAGCATGTAAGTTCAGGATTTCTCAAATAAAACATTAAAATAATCATAGAATTAAACATATTTGAAATAAGACTTCGTAAGCCGACTATTATATCATCCCAATGAAACGAATTAATAGAGGCGGTAAGTGTTACAACTCAGATTGAGCAATATTTTGCAACAAGAATATTTCAATAATGCTGATGTCTAAACAAATCCTCATGAATTATGATCCTGAAATTGTGTACCAACAGGGAAAAATAAATACAAAAGCATATGCCCTGTCAAGAATAAATATGTACTCTGAGAAATTGAAGTCAATGATACCAAAAGAAATAAAAATTATCACGCGTAATATGGCAAAAAGCAGCAAAACGGAATGGAGAAAACAGACAGTATAGAATCAGGGGGGATGCACATCCATCTCCGACATAAGATATATTAAGAGCATACAATTCGATATAGCGTACGCACAAAAGAATGCGAAAGATAAGTTTGCCAGAAAAATATGTAACTAAGAAAGGGGTAACCGTACAATACAGCGATAATCCTATATTTAACTCTGGTTACATAATAGAGAAGCTGATACAAAAGATGAACGAGATTTATATTAAAGAATTAGCACTCGCAAATGAAAGACGATTCTATATTTAATTACATTGAGATAAATGAATTCAAGAAGAGATTCAATAAGCAGCAGCAGAATGATAAATGTGATAAGGCAACACCACTGAAGATACAACTTTATGAACCCCCAATAAAAATCAAGGATCCAAAGATAGAATAAGAATTAGTAAAGGAATACCATGACAACAAGCATGGTGGACACGCTGGAATTAAACGCTGCATAAACAAATTGAAACAAAGGTACATTGGAGAATCCTTAACAAAATGATAAAGAAGAACATAAACAAGTGTGATAACTGTGCGAAGAACAAATTCAAAAATACACAAATGAACCTGTAGTGATAACGGACACACCAACCAGTAGTTGCGAAAATTTCTCAATTGACACACTAGGATTTCTGAAAATACATATTTACATGCATTCAAAGGGTACAATACGAATCGATAAAGTTCGTAGAGTCATACCAGATATAAACAAAAGAAGCCGACTCAGACTCAAGACTAAAATCCAATAAAATAGTTAAATATTCTAGACTAATTATATAAATAAAGATTATAATATGTTTAACTTAATTATATAAGTTTACGTAATAATTTTTTTTTTATATATATACAAATTCTTTTTTCCTTTTAAGGGCGAGGATGTAAAGCCATGACCACGGTCAAGAAATATAAACAGTAATCAAAACGAAAAATTATTAAAAACAAACAAAGTTTGCTCGACCTCAGGAACAATTTCCGCTATGCAAGCATGATTCTTGATTGAGAAAATATTCATACCTGAGGTCATTGCTTTACCATATCAATATATTGTGATTAATTCAGAAATTCTGCGATCAGAAATGCTTACATCACAATTACTGATTTTTAATTGTATGTATTGCAATTCTACAATAATTCCCCTTCAGAATTATAAGGAAATACTGATTCCTTTGTAATCATATATATATATGTATATATCGAGACTGAATGCCTCGATATTGCAACGAAGGAATATTATGGTGTAACTATCCTTCCTCTGCAATAATAAATAAGTTAATAAACCAGTGTTCAAAGATAAATCTCAGGGGTATTGATCATAAAATAAATGTCTATTTATTGATTTCCAAAGGGCTTTTTAAAATAGTGGATATTCTTTGAATTATTTCCGCAGGGGAGGATTGTTTAAGACGTAAAATAATTTAATCTAAATTATCTAGATAAACCTAAATATAAATTAATATGAATTACAGTCTCCCATGCCTATCAACATGTAACCTAGAAATAATATAATTAATAACCTTAAGGTACAGGTCGGTACAGTGACGGCATTGATCTAACTCAATTCGGCCAAGAAGGAAAAACTTAGGAACCCAGGCGAAGGGATGTCAAGAAAAAACAAGCGAAAAAATATAGATTGATTTTGGAAATAGAATCTTAAAAAAGTAGTCACGGAAGTGATCGCACGTAATTAGTAAGAGACTTAGTAAATAAAGTGAACAGAATTGGAAACAACCGTAGGTTTAAGGCTGATGAAATATCAGCAGGCGTAGGAAACTTTCCCAAAAAACAAGCTGTTGGTTTAAATAACTCAAAACTATGTGCAATGAGTGTTAGTAATAATAATTACTATAAGACGTTACAAACGGAAGACGAATGTGTCGATATAACCGCTAGTGATTTTGTTAAAACAAAACCTGATATACCACCAATCTGTGTAGTTAAATCTAGCACAAAGGCAATTCATGAATTCTTGAATAACGCAAAAGTTGAAGACTACAATGTAAAAATTCTATCTATTGGCATAAAAATTTTTTGCTTATCTAGTGAATCATATGCCAAAGCATTCAAGGTCTTGTCAGACAAAAAGATAGAATATTTTACTCATGCGAAGAAACAAGATATACCGTTCAAAGCAGTGCTTAGTGGTTTGGACAAAATGGATTTTGATGTACATAGTTAAAAATGATTTAGTAAGACGGGGATATAAATGTTTAGACGTGAGACGTGTCGATAGGAAAACTAAATATAATCATACTGTAACTATCTATATTGTATACTTTGAAAAACATTCTACTAAATTGAAGGATTTACGTGACAACTGTAAATACATGTTTCGCACAGTAATTCAGTGGGATTATCACAGAAAAATCCCGAACAAACCAACACAATGCCACAACTGCCAAATATACGGTCATGGCTCAAAACACTGCGCACTGAAAACATACTGCCCGCACTGCGCTGGCAACCATACAGCAGAAATGTGAGTCCAATCCTACGGATAAGCCTAAATGTGCTGGATGCAATGGAGATCATGAAGCAACATCTCGTGAATGCCCCAAGAGGCAGCTGTATATCCAAAGATTTAATAAGGACACCGGAGATAAGCGACAACAAAATAACAAATACTCTCCCGCAGGTAAAAAAAATGGATTTATAGTTAATGACGCAAACTTTCCTTCTCTACCAAAAATAAATGCTGCACAGCCATCCCAACCAACTACTAGTTACACATGGGCAGCTGCTGTGAACAATGATAAAAACATCAATGCGAATGTTGAAGAAATTAAATCTCTGATGACTGAAATGATAACTAGGCTTAGTCAATGCAAAAATAAGCATGAACAATTTAGTATTATCACCGAATTAACTGTTAGATACCTTTATGATTACAAATAATAACTTAAACGCTGTAAATATAAATATAACAGTTTGTACCTGAAATGCCAGGGGAATCAGAAATAAGTACTTGGAATTTTTTAATTTTATAGGGTCATATGATATTGAAATTTGTTTACTTACCGAAACTTGGCTTAACAATAACGTACAATTCCGTCATTCAAACTACCATTGTTACAGAAATGATAGAGTGACCAGGGGGGGTGGGGAGGTGTAGCAATTGTTATTAAGAAAAATATCAAACACATTCTTTTACCTCTACCAAAAACTAAACTCATTGAAGCAATTGGGATTGAGATATATACAAACAGTGGCCCCTCAATACAAATATTCTCAACATACTTTCCTGGTGGAAACTCGAGTCAGGGCAGTAGAAACCACTTACGCAATGACATATTAAGAATTATGAGGGGCTCACCCAACGTTTTGTTAGGGGGGGACCTAAATTGTCGACATAGCGCATGGGGATGTATCAGGGCAAATGCTTGGGGTAATATCTTACACAGCATTGCCTTATCTTCTCCTATCATAATTCTATACACCTATGAACATACCTACATACTCACGTCACTAAATAGTAATCCGTCAACATTAGATTTATTCTTAACAAATTGCCCAAGCTTAATTTCCCAGCCTAGGGTCGTAAATGAACTTTCATCTGATCATCTTCCAATTGTCACTCAGGCGCTATATCTGGAACAATGTAACCCACAGTCTACAACTTTAACCGCGCCAACTGGGCTGCTTATAAAAGATATATTTCTAACAATTTATCGATAGTAAATGTGGAACCCGACACTATAAATGAAAGCACTAAAATTGATGATATGATCACTAACATGACAATGTGATTAATGAAGCGATTAATCACTCTGTCCCTAAAATTTCAGTAAATACTACAATAAATCGACCTCTTCCAAGCCATGTACTGAGTCTAATTCGCTTAAGAAATACGGCTAGGCAAAAACTAAAGAGATATCGAACAAATGCCCACGCTAACGAGGTTAAGGAATTAACAAAAACCATAAAACGCGAAATATCTAATTTTAGAAATACAAGTTGGAATAACAAATTGGCAAGCTTAACCAAAACTGATAGGCCTTTCTGGAATATAACAAAACTCATTAAAAACAAAAATAGACGCATCCCTACCCTTAAATATCAAGGCAACAAAATTGTCACTAATTTGGAAAAGGCTGAAGTTTTAGCAAACTGTTTTTCAAATAACCACCGTATAGCACATGACTTAAGTGATAGTAACACAAAAAGGATTAACGAATTTGCTGTAAATACAGCATCTTCGGATCAGGAAATCCACATAGAACTCAGTCATGTAAGGGAACTAATCAAAAAGCCTCGACCCAGAAAAGCAAGCGGGATTGATAACATTAAAGGAAATTGTATCAAGGCCCTACCGAAGGTTGCATTAGTCCTTCTTACATTGATCTTTAATTGTTGCTTCAAAATAAAATATTTTTCTTCTTGGACAAATTCAGCCAAGTAAAGTTACATGCATTCTCAGATGCAAGTGAAAGGCGTACGGCTCTTGCATTTACCTACGACACTGCGATTACATTGGAAATCTATCGACTAATCTACTTTGCGCAAAATCACGAGTCGCACCTGTAAAACATATCACCATTCCACGACTAGAGTTATGTGCAGCACAACTGATGGAACAATTGGTAGATCGTGTAAAAGGAACCTTAAATGTTAAAATACAATCAATTTTCTACTGGACAGATTCTACAATTGTTCTCTCGTGGTTGGCAGAATGTTCATCTAATTGGTCAAAATTTGTTGCAAACAGAGTTGCTAACATTCAGGAGCTAACTAATATCCAGTTGTGGAGGCATGTGGATACAAGCCTTAACTCCGTAGACCTGCTATCTCCCTCAAAATTCCGTCAAATCCAATTTAGGGCTAAGTGGCCCGTCATTCTTACTAGATACAAGTAAATGAGCGCGAATGGGCTTTAAAAATAATCATTCACATAATTCAAAGGAAGTCCTTTAAACAAGTTTACGACAATCTTAGCTGCCACCAAGAAATTGGGACAAAGAGTCACTTACGCAATTTATGCTCATTTCTCACTTCGGACAACATCATCGAGTATAAGGTGGGTAAAAAAACTCAGAGTTAGCCTATGATGCAAAGCATCCAATGTTACTGCCAGCATTACATCATTTCACACATAGTCTGATGACTTATGTGCACACAAAACACATGCATGCAAGTCTGCAGGGTCTTTTGTACATCACTAGACAGCGTTTTTGGCCTTCAAATGGTCTCAAAATTGCAAAGCGAATAGTGCATTCGTGCATGAGGTATTTTATTGCTAAGCCCAAGGACATAACTCAACTTATGGGTGATCTACCGCCAGAAACAGTACAGCCAGCACGCCCATTTATTAATTCAGAAGTAGATTTTTGCGGACCAATATTCACTCATTTTAAGGTCAGAGGACGGTGTCAAGACATATATAGCGAGTTTTATATGCTTTGCAAGGAAGGCAATTCACGTGGAACTCGCCAGCGATATGTCATCAAATGCATTCGTTGCTGCTCTTAAGAGATTTGTGAGCAGAAGGGGTCTCTGCGCAAACCTATATTGTAACAATGCAACAAACTTTACTGGAGCTCAAAGCGAATTAAAGCAGTTATACCAGATGTTCTTCGCTGAAAAACAGAGATCTCATATTATTGAGTTATGCTGAAAAGGCTAATATGAATTTCCACTTCGTTCTTCCTCGTTCACCACACTTCGGAGGCTTTTGAGTAGCCGGGGTGAAATCAGCAAGATACCATTTACGTCGAGCTACACAAGGGAATTCACTAACATACGAAGAACTCTATACTGTCGTAGTATAGATTGAAGCAATCTTGAACTCGAGACCAATTCAACAAATGTCGTCTGACCCAAATGATATTCAGGCACTCACACCGGATAATTTTTTAATTGGGCAACCATTGTCAGCTGTCGTCGAACCTAATTTGGAGAAGTTGCAACTCAATCAGCTCAAACGATGGCAGATACTACAACGCATTCAACAAACATTTTGGAAAAGACAGTCCAATTCATAACTTAATCAATTGCAGTGTCGTAATAAGTGGAACCAATCAAAACCCAACGTTGCACTGGGAAGCCTCGTATTGATAAAAACGATAATTTGCCACCCATGAAGTGGATACCCGCTCGGGTAATCGAAGTGTTTCCGGGCGATAACGGTAAGATACGAGTGGTCATGTTAAAATCAATGTCTGGCCAATTCAAACGAAGTGTTACTAAAATATGTCCTTTGCCAATCATTTCAAATACGGACAATAATTGAAAGTTGCAAACATTTTGCAAGGCGGGCGGTATGTTTAAGACTTAAAAACATTTAATCTAAATTATCTAGATAAACCTAAATATAAATTAATATGAATTACAGACTCCCATGCCTATCAACATATAACCTAGAAATAATATAATTAATAACCTTAAGGTACAGGTCAGTACAGTGACGGCATTAATCTAACTCAATTCGGTCAAGAACAAAAAACTTAGGAACCAGGGCGAAGGGATGTCAAAAAAAAAACAAGCGAAAAAATATAGATTAATTTTGGAAATAGAATGTTAAGAAAGTAGTCACGGAAATTTGTATTGAATTTATTAAATGAAATAAATTTAATAATAATAAATAAACGAAAAGGCTCGTTTATTCATTCAAGGATAAAAGAACATTTTTGTTTTTACGTAAAATACTGACGTTACATTTTGATAAACATTTTAATTGTTTTATAGCTAGGCTGGAAGAAAATATTTATAAACTTTCATCGCACAAAATCTCTTACTGTCCAAACCTTTTAATTTGCACACCTTACCAGATGGAAGAAAGTATTTTAAAAAATAATATAATTTCATATTGCAATAGATAATAAGACTTATAAAATATGTTAGTTATCGTAATATAGGTGGTGTCCCGCGAGTGCTGTTATACCGGATAACCATAGATATTAACTTTCTAAAGGTGTAAGAAATCATATTTCGGTATTTGTCGATTTATAATCTTTCATATAATTTTTTGTTCCTATCGACGTGACCGGTTATCCGGTATAACATCAGTTGCGGGATACCCTGTATATTATATACAGTTTTTTTAAGGATATTTCCATCTGAATATCAAAATAAGAATTGCTATGAGAATAAAAATTTAATTTTAAATTACATATTTTTTATACATATATGCATAAAATATTCACTTGTTCTATCTATGATAAAAAAAAAATTGTAAATATGCAAATATAATATGTTCATGTAAAATATATAAAAATGTGGAATTATTAAAAACAATTAAACAAGAAATTTACAAGTACTTACTTATTTATTTTGTCATTGAATGTAAAATCTTCATGAAGATCATACTGGTTTTAGAAAGGGTAGAATTCCGTCAAAAATGTCAGCAACATCACTCGAGTGAGCTCAACTTAATATTAGAAATATTTTCTAATAGCAAGAGAAATTCAATCTACAAACTCTTTTTTCTTGAAAAAACAAGAAGATCGTTTTTGAATTGAGAAAATATTTTCTTTTCGCCTGAAAAGTATTTCTGAATTTATTCCAAAATTTCTCAAAAGCAAGAAAGTCAGTTTAGATTTGAGAAAACAAACCGTGAATTGGATATTTTTAAAATTATGTCATTTTGGATTGAATCGATCCCAAATTCACGTGGACGAGAACCGTTCCTTATTCACTTAATATAATGTTCTATTCACTGAAGTTTTAGAAAATTTTTCTTTCCGTGTATATTTTAAAGTAATTCGAGTGTTGGAGTATTATTCTTATTTTTGAAGAAGCGGAGTTTAAATTAATTGAATAGTTTTTCGTTTATGGTACGACTCCATTGTTACATGACAACATCAGCATGGAAAACAAAGAATGCCCATTTCCAGTTAGCTCTTGGTTTTTGTCACTTGATGTTTCTCATCGACAATTCTCACTCAATTCCGATTTTTGTTTGTTTTCTTTTAAAATTAAAATCTGTTTATTCTTTTTTGTTTCCTTTCGTTCTTATCAATCGTCGTGTCATCTGAATGAGATGATAATAATAATAATAATATATATATATATAATAAGGGTGATAGATTTACATATTTTCGATTAAGTAACTTTGGAAGAAATAATAAAAGAAATTAGTAAGCCAGCCAGACCACCAAAACTCCTTAGGGAAGAGGAGTACGGGGCTGGTCAGGCAATCGTTTGAAAGTTCATGAAGTTCTGCATATAATGAGCTCTGTAAGTTATCGTATAGCTTGAACTTTTTAAAATGCAGGATATTTTGTGAAAGACTTGCATATTTTTTTAATCACCCTGTAACTTCAAAACAGTTGAGATGCCGCTCTCCTCTTGCCATTAAATTTTTTGTTTGACTAGGTGATATCTATCATCACCTCCTACATATTCTATGGACCATCATGGACGAAACATTCCGTATAAAAGGTACTATACATTTACATTTTTTTGGAAGAATGTGCACAATACTGCTGCTGTAACTCGTTAGTAATCAGAGTAACAAAAAAGTGTTCATACAAAAGAATTTAGGAAATTTAGTCTTCTTCATATTTGTAAAAGCCGTTTTTGTCGTAGAATCAACCGTTGAGGAATTATTTTGAAAAAAAAAATGTTTTTGTAATTTTAGTCGAAGATGGTAAGCCGCGCAGATCCCCTCCAAGGGTGAAAACTTGGATTTTTCATTGGAGCGTTTATTTAATGAATAATAACAGACGGGGTACAAGGTTCGTCAAAGCCATTTACTATTGTTTTAGTATGTTTTATTGTTAGTAGTACTTTGCTGAAATACTGAATACTTAAATACTGTCCATTTTTGACGGAGATACGGTGTTTTGAAATTAGATAAAGTGGGAAATTCTGCTTGGTAGGTCTCGTTTATCAAATACTGCTACAATTTACAGTAGCACTTGAACATTTGTTTTTATACTACAAGTTCAGTGGCTGCCGATCTATTTAAAACAACTGAGTTAATTTCAATAATTCCGTAATCATGAGTGGTCTTAAAAATCTGTGGTTTGCTGTTTGAAAGAAATGTGTAACGATACATCCAGTTGAAAGTTCAATGATGACGAGTTCAATTTTAATGGCATGGAAAATGTGTAGCAAGCAATTTAAGAAAGCAGCCCCAGGAAATGGTGGTATTACAGCTGAGAATATCGAACAACTTATATCATCAAAAAACCTCACTCGACCAATAAATAAATAAATTAAGCATTCAGCAGTGGTATTTCTCCAAGCTGCCTCAAAGAAACGGTCTTCACACCTGTACTAAAAGGAAGTGATCCCACGGATATAAATAATTACAAGCCCATGGCCCTAATAAGTAATGTGGGTAACATAAATGAAAAAATGACAGAAACCAGGTTAAGGAAAATTATTATTCGAAATGGAGGCTTTGACAAAAATCACTTTGGATTTCAAACTCTAAGCAGCACTGAATTAGCTAAAGCGAAAACAAAAGAATGATTATTTGAATGGGCATGCTATTATTATCCACCTAACAAAAGCATTTAATGCGGTCCAACATGGTTTGATGCTGGATTTCCTGAGTTAGAAATTTGTTATTTATTTATGCCTAATCCCATACTATGTTAGGATATAAGCAAAATTCCAACAAAATTCACGTAAAATTTGATGTAATTTAATTTAGTTCTATTTTGCCGGCACAGCACTTTTTCACTCATCGTAGTTAATTCCCCACGATAAAAAAAAGCTTTTTATGCAAAAATATTTTCTCGCAAAATCTCATGGCCACCAGGTAAAATTCGACATCAGATGACAGTGAGAATTATGAATTGTAAAACGAATCTATGTACAATTTCCGTAGGAATAGCACAATGAGTGAAATGTGCAATCACAATGTATTGTTTAATTTTGTTTAAATAAGATACGAACAATTAAATAAACTTTACTCTGTTTTCAAAATTCGTGAAAGTTAGTTGTTTCTTTTAATTAATTTCCTTTCAGCAGTCTTCGAAATGTACAGATATAGGCACTTGATACACTCACGTAAGCAGCCAATGTAAAAGAACCTTGACTGCCTTATACATACAACAGTAAGCAAAGGAGCCTAACATTTTGGTGACCCCGACGTGATCTTTTGAAGATTATACTTGATCAAGATCATCTTACCGCAAAGGGTCGCACCATGAAGGAATTATCTTAGTCGTAACAGAAGACCCGAGAAGCCATCGAACAGGTCAAGCCTTACCTCGAGAGGCTATGACGTTTAACCAATCTCAAGGATGAATTCGGATATAGGGACAATACCATACCCCTTGTTCGAACCAAATCGATTCGAATATATTTTTGTAAACAGACAACTTCTGAATAGAAAGCGTGCTGAAAACAAAGCATCAAATTTTTAGTAAACTTATCTCTAATCTGATTACTCTTAATAAAAAGCAGGTACACAACTCAACAAAGCTATGTATTTGGCTTTTACATAACACATTGCACGAATACAATACAAAATTATGCTGCTAGATTCGTGCTAAAAATAATTTCTGCAAACGGTAAATATCACAAAAATACAAATTCAATCTAATTACAATTTTCCCAAAAACAGGTACAACATCTAACAAAAGCATTGTCATGTAGCATGCAATGCATGGCACAAATACAATCGGACCAAGTTGATCAATTTGCAACTCAATCATTATTCCTAGTACCATCCAACGGAAATTTCTCCGCTACGTGATAGAGAGAATATTTTTTGCAAATACTATATAATTCAATTTAACACAGCAGCATGGGTTGCTCTAAATTTCTTGTTGCTATGCATTTTTGCTCGTTGCTATTAAAATGTTATCGCTGGTACCGTAAGATCACAGCTGCACTGCCAATTCTTGCAATCATGCGCCTCTTCTACCCCATCGGTGGTGTCGTGTGCAAGCAAGGGCTATAAAAACGACAAGCTGACTGATCTCGAGCTCTTTTTGCACTTGGCATCGCTTGGGGGAAGTTGGCTTTTGGCTTGTTAGGGACTAATATTTATATCGGGTATCAACTGATACATTAATTACTAATAATCATTAATTTCCGGTCTCGACGGAAATTAAATTATTTACTTCGGGTCTCGACTTAACTTAAGATAACTCTTTAAGCCGGGTCTCGACTGAGATAATATTTTACTAAAAAACACTTTATTTCTGGTCTCGACGGAAATAAAGAATCTTTCTTCGGGTCTCGACTGAAGTGAAGATAACTCTCTAAGTCGGCTCTCGACTAAATATATGCGAAAAACCACTTCACAAATCACGCATGCATAGATGGTGACCATACGAAATTTTACATGGGCATTCATCTAGTTCTAGGGTATCATAAGAATTGGTCTTTCAGACCAGTTCTAGCTTTTTTGTTTGTTGAAATATTGTTTTTCTGCCATTTCTGAAAACTGCACTTCTATCACTCACGTGAGGTACCCGGTACTTTATGATTATCTCCGTACTTGTCGTATGAAATTGTAAACAATAAGTTATTAATAACTAATTATTTATTTAAATAATATGTACTAACACAAAATTTAATTGATTAGAAGACTCTAAAATGCATTAATGTCGCAGAGAAAACAGATAGTAGGCGTGGTTTTCATATGCTAATTGCATATTTGTTGTCTGCATAGAGTGCAGCATTTCCTAGTGTCGCAGCACCTACTTTGGTCTGCAAGGCATCGATGACATTCATCTGTATACTTAGTCCTATCTAATGCATCCTTCGGTGGATTCTGTGGTGCCTGTGCCAGAATTGGTTTAATCCTCTTTTCGAAGACAGTTTCCATCGCATTTCGTACGTAACAATTACAGATTACTTTTTGAACTTTTTACCTGTGCAGGGCTAACGGCAGGTACAAATTCCTTCCCAAGTCCTTGGTGAATAAGCGGCAGTGTTCTGTTTATTGCGTCAAGGTGAGAAAATTTTGTGTATTTTCATAACAACTGGTGCATTATGTCTATTCCTGAGGTCGTTTCGGTATGAAACTGCATTATATCCGGGTTTTATGGAACATTACCATATACATCCGGTTCGAGATGCATGCTTGACAGCCATGCTTAATTTTTTTCTCTAAACTTAGCCTACTAAAGTAGCTTCTGATGGTGAAAGGCAAATATTGACGATAAAAGCTCTCGTTACCTTGGAATGGATCCCTTTGATCGCAAACAATAACTGTCAAATATTTTTCGCTAAGGGTTTTTGGATACTACACTAGGTGTAGTAGGGGTCATAAATGATCAACATCACACTTCATTTTCTTGTGAATTCTCTAATTTACGTGTAAATTATGTGAGGGTACAAGGTACCTTACACGGGTGATAGAAGGTTAAAAGTTTCACTGTCACATAAGGGGTAAATGTGAGTGGAAAAATTAAGTTGAAGCGCAAGCAAATGAAGCGAAGTTTCCAAAAATTACGGACTGTATACAATGTAAATATAATTACAAATTTATGCAAATTAATTAACTGAATACAATATTTTTTTTTTATGTTTATAATGACTCTTTAACAGAAAAAACGTTATAAAATGGCTCTTAAGTATAAAAAAGAAAACAAAATGAGAAAAGGCTCTAGATAACTAAAACTAAAATGGGATGCAAGTGGCTCAAACACTTGTATAAGAACTGAAGAAGCAATAAAAGCTAAATAAGGCACATTAAAATAGATTAAGCTAACAATATTAAGGAAATGTAAAGTAGAATGTTCACAATTATTTTGAAAATAAAGATTTAAAACCCAAGTTGAGGTAAAATGCTAAAATTTAAAATGTACCTATATTTGCAGATAAGTGGCAGTTCCAAGAAGAGCTCACCAAGAAAAGTTTCCAAAATAGATAACAAGAATTTTTGAAATATGACCGCATTTGAAATTTAGAATTTCAGTTAAAAACAAATCATTTTGACCAATGCCACCGATATCATAGTGTCCCGCGAGAACAGCCTGTAGTATCGTAGACCTCTACAAACTGCCCTCATCATCCCTACAGCTTAGCATCTCTAACAGAGTGCTTGTCCATACCACGTGCAACGATTCCTAAGCAGGGAGAAACCCCGCGGACTAGTGTTGCAAGTGCTATGGCCCGTTATCACCAGCGAAAGACAAAAACTCCTTTCTGCACCGCCGATAGCGGTTGCCATGTGCAGTTGAATGTATCTGCATTCGTTGCCAGATATTCAAGACGTAAACGTCTCTTTAATCTGTCAACGAAGTGGCGCTTAAGTGCTTGTGCGTGGCGTTGTGGGTCAGTGTGCTGATTCCTGTCTTCGGACTCTCATGTAGTATAAGTGAATTGTTTATGTGGGAAGTATCAGCACAAAGCTAATCAAAAAATTCACCCGACTACAAACCTTTGGTCCCCATAGAAACGATTTCCTAGTAATGCCCAAATTCGGGTGGATCAACTGACACATATCGCGCACGAGTTCCATTAGATTTTGCAAAGCTGGGCTATTGAAGAACCTGCCCATGTACAAAGATTACAATCTTATTATGTACTTCTAATTTGGTAGATTAAATTAGGAAAGCTTAAAATTAGGCCTAGATACTTAGACAAATTACAAAGATTAACCAATTAATTAAGGAAACATGAATAAAATAATAATGAAGAAATAAATCATTGTAAAATGAAAAGGGGGGGGGGGGGAATACTAATGCTAAAATAAGTATAAATGGGGATATAAATAAATATTTAAGTACGAATGAAAAAAACTTAATAAATAAATAAAAATATAATATTCTATTATAAGAAGAAAGTTACACAAAAAAAGTAAAAGATTGAGTATATAACAAATTTAGACTAACAAAAATCAAAGAGAGAAAACACATTAAAAAAAAAATGAAAAAAGAAGTAATAGCAAAGTATCAGATTTAGGGATATATAAATGAAAGCTTAAAATAAAATAAAGTTTTAATCAAATGCACTAAACCGATTAATTGATACATAGCTTGCATCATTCATAACTACAGCTAGGTAAGTCCTTAATAATTTTAGAAAAAGCTCTGTCAGAACTCGCACGCTGAGCACCACCAGGAAGAGAGATCCACCTATGAATTGTTTGAACAAGGTAAGAGTAGTCGCTAAGTCGGGAAGAACATCTAAGAGCAAGAAGTTTAGGATGTCGTGTTGAATTTAAAAATTGTAGTTTTTCATAAAGATATTCTGGTGTTTTTTTCATAAATCAACGTATGCAAGAAGGTTAATTCGCGACGTGCTCGGAACGTTTCGGAGGAAATATAAAGCAACAAACTTGCATCCGCAATTTTTAGACCTATAGAATTACATCGTAAAATGCCACAGTTAATTTTCTTTGACACTGTGAGTCAAGTTTGGCAAATATAAGGTTGCCATATATGAAGTGGGGGAGAACAAGCGCTTTTGCTAATTTGAATCTTAAGCCTAACGATAAGCAGCTCGTGGTAATCCACAGTTGTCGAAGACTTCCGTAAACTTTACCGAGTAATGCAGTCACAACAGGTGAATTTGGAATTCAGTTTGATACCTAGATTTTTTACAGAGTCTACATACGCCAAAGGCGTATTGTTAATTGTTACAGATGGTAAGTCAATGCTTTCAGTATTACTTCTGTACACAGCTAGGCACTTAGACTGTGAAGGGCTGATTGCAAGCATATTGGTTAGTGACCATTCATATATGTAGTGTAGATCCTCATTGATACGTTGCACACAGTGTTCAACTAAACCAATTGGTCGATTTAAATAAATCTGTACATCATCAGCATATAGATGTATGGATGTATTCTTCACAACATTCCTCACAACGTTTGTTAAATCATTGATATACATGCCGAATAGTAAAGGACCAAGGATAGAACCTCGGGGAACCCCTTGATAAAGGAGCTTGACATTAGAAAATGCATTAATCACTTTAACGACTTGATTTCGCATCGACAGGAAATTACTGATTAATCTTAAAGCTGATGAGGAGAAAGAAAATTTATTCTTAAGTTTAAAAAGTAAAATAAGTGATTTAGTGTCAATGCTTTACTGAAATGAAGAAGAACGAGTATTGTTAGAAGATCATTATCAAGAGTTTCATGAATATCAGTTGTAACTTTTAATATACGTTTAAAATTTTAAAATGACACTACAAAATAAAAGAAAGAAACTCTACTTATCTTTTGTTCTATCTACGGTAATTCCCCCGCTACTCAGGCTTCCTCTCCTCTTGTCTTTGTTGTTGACTGACCATCTAACAGGTCTATTAACTCTATATTTACGCTATGACATGCGGAGTAGGCTTGATACCAAAAAGAATAGACAGCGAGCATCCGAAATGTTATCCGTTTACAGATTTTTAGGCGGAAACCAAGCATTATCACAAGTGCCAACGTCTGAATTTTTGTTGGAATGATGTTATTTTTGTTTCGCGTAATTTTCCAAAAAATCGTGTTGGTGGTGTTTAAATTAGCGGATTTATTAGTAGATACATTTCTATTCTAGATAATTCACCTTCGGGGATAATCGTACAGAAACGGAGAAAATTGTTCCTAATTCGAATTTTCGGCAGTAAAATTGTGAAAATAATTTATCTATGTATTATTTTTGTGATCTGACTTGGTTCGCGTGTTGTATTTTATGTAATAAGTCTTTCCTTTGTGCTCATTTATAAGTCATATTACGAGATTTCAACAACTTTCGTTTCAGGTGAAAACCAAATTCAAGTTTCTGAGGTCTTGGCGCACCCTCAACCATTTTCAAGGGCAGCATTCTTCTCCACTCCAGGTGCTCCAGAATCAAGATCTGCTGGATCATATTTCTGTGTTGTGAAGTTATATTCATATTCATATTCGCGAAGTTCTTTGTTTTAATGCTTTTGTTTTCAGGTAATCTGCTTTTACTCTCCAGTGTACGCTTCCAAAGCTCTGCATGAATTAGTCGTTGTTCCCAGACACGCATTTTACTTTGATTTTCGACAGGCATCTCATAATAGAATTTCGAGCCGACAGTAGCGTGTTGATCGAGGCATTAGATTGAATGAATTAGTGCAACTGAAAAGTAAACTAATCATTTTATTATGCTTGTTTTCTATTTAAGTTGAATTCATCAAATAGTATTGAGTTTCTTAAGTCGTAACTGTGGATATGTAGTGATTCGCTATTTTAAGTTTTAAGTTTTTTAGTTATGCTAAACAATATACAAGACGAATAATGCAAGCTAGTGATAAAATTAATACAATCAGTTAGCTTCAAATACAGGGATCTGCCTCATGTGAAACTCACATCTTAAAAATTCAATATAAAAATATTCCAACTCTATTTATGTACATCGTTTTACACATAAATTTATGAGACGTAACGTTCGTTCGATCGCACACTACGTGCTCATTTCATTACTTCGGTCCAATTTTGCATGAAAGTGCATACAACAATACAACGGATGCAAGTTTCTGAAAAAAGGGGGGAGGGGAGATTATTTTGGTCATTTGGCAAAAAGTGTGGCTTTTTAGCAAAAATTTCTCGCATTTTTTTTTTTGCTTTAATTTTATTACAAAAATAAAGAGTAAGTATATCCTGGTTTTAAACGATTGACTGACAAGGAAACTTTTTTTTCTTTTCTGCCAATAATGAAGGTTTTCTTAAGATTTTTTGTAAGTTTCATAAACAGTCTTACAAACTGTTTATGTGGATTTGGCCATAAAAATACTTGCTTACAATCCTGAAGATCTTTTGGTACATAAACCGGATAGTTTCCTTTCTTGATCTATTGGTCTCAAGGAAATCATTCTTTCTCGCAATTGAGTTATGAGTTTTGACAGTCATCTGTGTCGGTTTGTCTGCTTGAGCCTAGGGGTGGGGGGGGGGGGTCTGACAGCAATCTTCAGTAATCTTAAGGGTTGGCCAAAGACTATTTCAGGCAGTGAAGAGTTATTAAGAAGAATAATTAATTAACAATTCTTTACTCCAATGAATGGAATTTTTCTGGCGTCTTCCAAGCCCTCTGAGATCTTTCAACAAGGACAATAGCCTGAGGGTGGTAGGCGTTGCTGCGAATTCGATGACAGTCCAGAAACTTCATCAGTTTCAAAAAGTTATCTTAGAAAGTACCCCAAATCGACAGACATATTCCAGTGCGAAGGTTCTTATTCCTGTTTTGGTTGTTATATTTTTAGAGGGGATATCACTTGAGTAAATGGACTATGGTGAGAATATACTAGTATCTGTTAGACACATCCATTTGCCGACAATGTCCATGAATGAAAGTGATCGAAACGGTACTGGGAATATCGAAATTTGCGAAAAGAGCTTTTGTATGCAAATGATTTTTTGACCGCTGGCACTGAACAAAATTGGTTGTGTCCAACTTTATACCTGGCCAAAAATAACGATCAGGGTTCTAGAGAACTACTGTTCTAGAGCCCCGAACTCCTGGCTGGGAAAGTCACTGCAAAGAAGAAAATACTTTTGGTAAGTATGGTCTCGGTCTCCCAGTATGACTTTTAAACCAAAACGGTCCGGGAACCAACAGAAATATCAATTGTTTCTCTAATTAAAAGACAAATGGTTTTTGCTGAAAGGTCTATTTTTAAGATTTTGCTACTTATTGTAAGGTTTGACGAGACTCTCTGATGAGAATGTGAACGAAGAACTTTCGGTAATAGCATTTTCTTCCGACCGAGATAAGAAATCTGCGACTATGCTATCGCATCCCTTGATTTACCTTATATCAGTCTTGTGTTGGGAGATGATAAAATCAAGTGTCTTTTTTGTCGTGGATTTCTACTTACTTTAACTCGTAGGATAATAGTAAGCGGCATATCACAAAGGTTTGTCTTTTCAATAAATGTTTTAAGTTCTTAATTGATTGGTAAATAGCTGCTATCAAATGCAAAAAAGTATGACTAAGCTTTATCGAATGAAATGCCACAGATTTTTCTAGGATTAACCATTCTAAAATATAAGCGAAAAACCACTTCAAAAATCAAACTGCCGCAGATACCATACAAAATTAAATACGGGCATTTATCTATGGTATCATAAGAATAGGTGTTAGCCCAATTCTAACTTTTTTACTTTTTTCTTAGAAATTGAATTAAACGTTTTTATTTAGACATTTTATGCATTATTGGTAGTCGCCGATAAGGCTCTCAGCAGTCTTTAAATACTTGGTAAAAGGCATTAATTTTTTTCTCAGAAATCATCGCAAAAATGGTGCTATCTCTTCTGGTCATTCTCTTGGCATTCTTCAAATAATCGCATGAATATGAATATTGCAAGTCAATGATTTGTGCTATTAAATGTTGAGAGCTATTGCCTTACAAAAGTGTTCAAGATTGATAGGGGGCATTTGAAAATCTTTGTGTATTTGAAAATACACACAATTGAACCTACACACTTTACATTATAGAAAACTAATATGTTGACTGGCGTCTGTCATTACTCAGGATACCTTGTTTATGTATAGAAATTATTCCGCTTTGCAGCTTGGCACTGAACTACACGAATATGTATATAAATTTGACGCCACAGAAAATGCAATAAGTTAAATATGCTTTCAACTTTTGACCTACCGGAATTTTTTAACTTTTCGACCCAGCGATCAGAGAGGTCTCATCGGTATGGTTATCTCTGATCGCCTACCATAGAAGTTCAATGTTGGAGGTCACACCAATTGCCCATATAAATACTTTTTATAAAAAGTATGTGTGAATTATATGGTGGCAAGATAACTTTTTATAAAAAGTATGTGTGAATTATATGGTAAAATGCAGTTTGTAAATTTATTGAAATTATTTTCAATAAATTTCAGTCTGTTAGACGAAAAAACTCCTTCATATAAATTCTACTTGGTTTATCCATATGCCGCCAGGCAAAAAAGGGGGAACAATCACCCAATTTCAAAGCGCAATGAGTTATCTTGCCACCATATCATTCACACATACTTTTTATAAAAAGTATTTATATGGGCAATTGGTGTGACCTCCAACATTGAACTTCTATGGTAGGCCGCCAGGCAAAAAAGGGGGAACAATCACCCAATTTCAAAGCGCAATGAGTTATCTTGCCACCATATAATGCACACATACTTTTTATAAAAAGTATTTATATGGGCGATTGGTGTGACCTCCAACATTGAACTTCTATGGTAGGCGATCAGAGATAACCATACCGATGGGACCACTCTAATCGCTGGGTCGAAAAGTTCAATAATTTTTCTGCACTTAAAATGCATTTTGTAAATTTATTGAAATTATTTTCAATAAATTTCAGTCTGTTAGACGAGAAGTCTCCTTCATAGAATTTTTTAACTGCATTTTACCTATTATTTTTATTAATAAATTATGTACATATAGTTAAAACTAAAAGAAAACAAAAATAAAACACCAGTAATTATAAATACTAATCAATAAAATAATAATTTATTTCTTTGTTGGACAGTAGGTATGATATTGACAGATATCTTACTTTACCCAATGAAAATGTTTTATAATTTCTTTTTTATATACCGTCGTTTGTACTAAGGATTTCGACGTCTCGGGTATTTCTTTGCTCCAGCAGTTTTCGCGGAGTGATCAGCATCATTGATAAGATCCGTAAGGATTTCGGCCCAGAACAGGAGATGGAGTTTAGTATTTTTCGTAGAGTATGTGCACCTACGCAAACTAGACTCTGACACTCTCTCTCTCTCTGCCCACATATGGGCTACAACACCCACCACGATGCTTGCGTCCAGGGGCCTACAACCATGTTGAGGTGAATAGTAAAACAAGAATAAAATATACAATAGCGGCCCCACATTTTTGCTTTTTAGGCTCTTCCTTTTAGGACGGCCCGAATCTCGATGTGCTTCCCTAACACCGCAGCTAATGGTGTTACAGGCGTTTTGAAGGGACGAGGCCCACAACAAGATTGAGCTAACCTACAGCAATGCTAGAAGATGATAATCCTGCTTGACCCGTCGGCACGAGGTCTACTGGTCATTTTCACCGTTTATAATTATTGCAGTTGCTTCAAACCGACAACACTAATAACGCCTCAACTAACTGTTCAACAACGAAGAGTATTAACAGAATTCCGCGATACATTTTATCTACCTACCGAGACTGGTTCGATCTGCGGCAACGATAGAAGTGGTCCACTTGGCTTGGCCAGTTTGACATATGGTCAACTGGTCATTTACGATCTTTACGAATGTTACAGTTTCTTTTTTCAGACGTACAATTTGTACAGGGTAGCGACACGACATTCGTCGTACTCGTACAATCAACATCTTCCTATCAAGCTGTTATACAAGCGATAACCACACTCGTCGAACTATCCTAAGCAAGATCTCTTTATCCTACTGTCGTACTAGCAACTATGTCGTTGCTCGCACGCACGTTTGGACAACTGCCTCAAGTATCCAGTGTAGTCAAACCACACTACAACCATACAACAACATCGACACGCTACATCCAGATAACTAAGACGTACCGAGGACTTTTGACTGCAACTAACCGCGACACACCTCTTTCCGAGTTAAAGTTCAAGAGACAACTAGTGGGCCCTGGAGTCACGATACGACTTTGGGGTATGCCACTAAAGGTTCAGTATAGCCTCTAATGCTACAGATACGCTTATGGAATTACCCCGTACCTGAAACTCTTTTAACATTGTTGCCCCCCCCCTCCTTTCGCATGTAAAATTCGTTATTAATTAAAAATACCGTCATATCTCTCAGATTTCTGTATGATACTCTGTTCCTGTTCTGCTCGGATTTTTGGATACATACTTAGTTCGGATAGCTTTGATCTTTCTTAATAAGCTCATTTTTATCTGACCCCCTGAACATCGATCTGGTATTTATGACCTCAAGTAGATATGCTGTGAATTCTGCGTTCTCATCTTGTTTCAATGACTCGTCTTTCTGATTCGCTTATGGTAACAACACTTATTTTAATTAATTTGTATGGCTGCGTAATTCATGATCTTATATTGAAAGGTCATGCTTACTCCCAGTGGATTCTCCATGTAAAATCTTTAAAGACGAGACTGGTAACTCCGTCTGGACTTAATCTTGTTAACATACAAGGTGACGGCAGTAGACCATTAGAAAGTTATGGTTAAGTCCGTCACAAAATTGTATTTAATTCTAAGTTTTCGAAAGTATTAAAATTTGACTTGTAGGGATCTACTTCTTAAATTGTAATACATCTTGAATATTAAATAACTAAAAAAAACCTTTAATTATTTAAACAATGTAATGTTTTTGAATTATAAGCCTCGAAAGTAAAGTACCGATTTGTAATCTTAAATATGTTATATGAAGTGTAGAAATGAAGAACCTTTTTTATTTTGAAGTTTTTATTATCGATAAAGCCCAATTACATATATACACCAATGAAATTCATAATTTCTTAAACCATTAAATGAGGTATTTTTCTTCCCTTTAAACATGTATCTATTAAAAGATTTTTTATAGACTAGGCTTTTTTAATAAATTCTGTATATAAAAATAAAATAAAATCAACGTAGAATATATGTTTCACTAAACCAAAAATTAATATGTTGTATTGTTTCGAAACACAAGTATATATTTTTGTCCAATATACAAAATCATGTGCATGGTCAATATATCTTAATTTGTTTTGTCTCCAATTTAGACTTTATTTAATAACGCAGCAATAATATTATCCTTAAACATGCTAGCGTCTTTAGCAACCGAAGTAAGCTTGCAATGGAAAATTGTTTCTTCAAATTTCAGAGTCTTCCAAGTCAAGTTCATCATATGCTACAAATTTTCTATATTTTACCCAATTGTGAAGCAGACCATCTACAGTTTTTGAATATCGGAGCTCATACATATACAAAATCTGTATTAAAGAAATAAGAATAATTTAAAATATCTGCTTCATTGAAAAGATTTTACCAATTCAGGTATAACAAAATGACAAATTTGCTAATATGTGAGCTTCTGGTAAATCTTTTCTCGAACTATCACAGTTTCCTTTGCTTTGATTATATTTTCTTGTTCCTCCACCAAATTCAGGTGTTTGTATGTTACTATGATTTTCATAATTCGTACCACGTTTTTTATTTTTTAGCATCCATAAGTTGCCCCTAATTTGTGTCGTTTAATATTTGAACAATAATTTCTTTAAAAATATTTCAATCGTAATGAACATGTGCAAGTTATGAAAATTAAGATGTACTTACATGACCTCCAAAGCTGGCCCTTATTTTTAAAGCTGGAATTAACGAGATATCTGCAGCAAATAAGGCCCACATAATTTTAAAATACAATAGGTCAAGCATTTGGTGCTATAGAACTTCTAAAAACAAGTTTTCCGTGAAGTTTATTTATTTGCACAACTAAAAAAATAGATAAACTATAACAGAAGTGACAATTTGAAAAAAAATAATTCAGTTTTAAAAAACCTTTCCCAAGGGCCTTATTAATCCAACACAGTATAATAAGGCCCAAAGAAAATTCAAAATCTTAATCTCAGCGGAATGATTCCCATTAAACTTGCTAAAACTAAGAAATTCAACAAAACTCGGTTATTATTAATAATTTCGAATAAAAATAAAAATTAGCCTGTTTACCACCCCCCCCCCCCGACGGGGGGGGGGGGGCAAAAATAATGTCACAATCATAATCCTATATAGGGACTTTAGTTTCATTGAAAATTTAGGTTTGGTAGGGTAATAAGGCTCACGGTCTACTTCAATGGGCCTTATTAGACCTACCGTCTGTCGAATACTTCAGTGTGGTATATGCATTTTGGTCATTTTTGAATTATTGCCTTCTTTGGGGTATATGCAATAATTTATTATTATTATTATTTTATATCTCTGCAGTGAAAAGATACTGTAAATCAATTTCGTGTATATGCAAAACTAGAAATATTTGTTTGATACTTATTTATCATATAACGTTTAAATATAATTTTTTTATGAGGTAAGACAAATAAGTATTAAAATTGAATTTTAGAGGTGGCGTATACGATGTGATTTATGAGGGTATACCACAAACGTAGCAAAAACTAAAAAAAAATGTTATTGCTTATTTGTGGTACACCATATATATATATATATATAAAGGCGCGTGGCGTAGTACACAGGTTTTCTGTTCATGGTTGATCATTGGCGCATAAACATCTTGTTCGACTCGAAACAAGTAAAATTATAAAATATTTTTTGATATTTTTCTTCTTATTTTAATGTATTGTAGGATGTCTTCTTCACCACTGCCGGACGTTCCTATAGAAGTTTTAAGTGCCTTGGAGGAAATGTAAAAATTTTTCATAATTATCATTTTCAAAATTATTTAAGCTTATTTTATTCTATTATTTCAGACTAATTGAGGATATACCTAAAGCGTTGGACTGGAATTCTGACGATTCATATGCGGATCAGGATTTCACTATAAACAATAAAATCGATGCTGAAAGCGATGTAGATATTACATTTAAGACTAGACCTAGAAAGAAAAGGAGTCAGCACAAAAAACTTCCGTTGCTAAGATCAAGTCTTTTGTTTAAAGATGACCCACCAGGGAATAACGAGGCTCCTTCGACTACAAGTTTTATATGTACCCCGTCAAACTCGCAACTAATAGCGCAGGCTACACCAAGCTCTCGTAAAAGCAGAAGGAAACCAGAAAACTGGAAAAGGAATGTACGAAAACTTGCCAGAGAGAGAGGTGAGGAGTATATTGACCAAAGCGCCCACTTTGGTGCACCAAGAACTGTGAATGTAGAGGTTAGTAATAATAGCTGTTTACCGAATTGTACTTTTAAGTGTCAAACGAATTTAAAGCATCGCACAAACAAAACATACATGAAAGCTTTTGGAAATTAGACGACAAGTCAAAATATCTTTGTTACTCGAAGCGTGTAAAACCTAACCAAAAAAAGTCCCGATTGAGCTCCTATAATTTTTTTTTTCACACTTTATATAAAGAGGGATGTTTAGGTTCGCCTGTAACAGAATGCATTTACAGGAATGTTTTTAATATTCAATTTAATTTGTCTTTCTATGTTCCTAACAAATCTGATATTTGTGCGGAATACGAAAAAAAAACACAAAAATAATAAGATTGCGGCTAAATTTATGAGATATAGCGATCGTGTAAATTTAAATTAACACACCGTAGTAATTTGTTACGATCTTCAAAATGTTTTTTGTCTTCTTTGAGCTGAGATATAAATTTCTTTTTTTGTAAACACAATTTTTCTGTCTACAATCATACTGGATATTGCAATAAAAATTGAAAAACATATTGTGCTATCTGGACGGAAATAAGTATAACGATATTGCGAGTGCGCTTCAGAAAATTTTTTATAATGTTATAGACGACAACCTAGATATGACTCGATTAATTCTATGGTCAGATTCATGTGTCCCATAAAATAAAAATAGATTAAATTCACTGATGTTGTTGAAATTCCTTGAAGCAAATCCATCTTTATTATCAATCGAACATAAATAGTCCGAGCCAAGCCACTCTCTAATCCAGGAAATCGACACAGTGCATAGCTATACAGAGGTATTTGAGAGGTTTGACCATATTTAGTCCAGTGTCGCTTTTAAAACAATTAAATAAGTTGAAATAATCAAATCTCCTGCTACAAATATTGCAAATGAAAAACGGAGATTTCATGAATTATAATATTGCATCACAAGGATTTTCGATAGTTCCAACAATTTATTATCTCTTGATTACAAAACGCTTCAATTAATGTAAAAATAATGTTTCTTAAAACACGTATACTTCACTTATCACTTCCAGATGTGCCTAAGTCACAATATGTGGCTATTATAAAAAAAAAAGATGTAATCTCAATTTTAAAATACATGGACGATGTCCCCCATAAAACTATATTGAAACTATACATATTGACTATAAAATTGTGTTGAAACTACGCTGTGATTAAGACGTTACAACTAAATACATTATAATGAAGACCTGTTTTTGTGTTTATATACCTTTTTCAATTGCTAAATATGTATATTTAAAAATGTTATAATTCTGTAAACAAAATAAATATTAAATACATAGTAACATTTATATTAAAAATAATAATGAATATATGAACTAAAATAAAAATTTATGTTTTAAATAATGAGGATATAGGTACTTTAATAACTGTGACTTACAACGAATGTAATTTGAATTTAAAAATTTTGAATTTTATGTTTTGTGTACAAACTTTAAGAATATTTTATTTACTTAAATTACTAATAATTTAAACTGAAGAAAATATTGTCAGGTAAATTAACTGATCTCTAGTGTTATATGTGTAAGCCGAAATACTAATAACTTGAAAAAAAATGGAATTTTTATATTTGAATTTAAATATTAAGGCAAGAGTTTTTTAAATTGCATTATTGTTCTACCATAATAAGCAACAAACGGCTGTAACTATCATAAAAAGCGAATGATTGATTTTGTGATTTTTGATTTAAGTTCCTATGGTAAAATATAGTATAGTATATATCCAAAACGGACATAAATCATTCTCAATACTTATTTATCATATTTGCAACATTTTATTGTATATGAAACAAAATTAAGAAAAAATAAAAAACGTTATTATATAAAAAATAAAATAAAAAGGTTTGTTGCTTTGTGAAGCAATTAAAATTGGTAATAAATTAAACTTATTTTCGAAAATAAAAATTTAAATTTTTTTATAAGAACTAGTATTTCTTTTCCATAAAATTTCAAATGCGTTTTCCCAAAATCTAGAATTTGTCGCATACCACAAATAAGTATTCGACCGATGCTATGACAAGATTTTACAAAATTACTACATTAACATTAACAAACAAGATTAATCAAATAAACATAATGGTGGGCGAAAATAAACACCGAAATCATAAACTACGTTACCTAACGTTCCAACTAAACAAGTCACTACATGTGGAAATTGTGATTAAACAATGGAACTTGTGATTTTGTCTAGGCGATAATTATAATTCCAAGCAGCCCCGTTCCTCTCAGTGACGTACCGTTCGCTATTGGAAATATGGTGGCGAGAGAGAGCTGCCGGACGCCGCTCGACGGCATTCGTGTCGACTTAATGCATGTGTGCATGAAGTATGAGGTTGCTGCGATTCATTTTAGTAGGAATTTTTAATTACCTTCGCGGCAGCTTTGTTTTCTTCTAGGCGTGGATAATTCCCACACAAAAATAAAACTTTATAGTTCATGTAGCAAGTACCCTTCTGCTAGAAGCCTTTAAGGTACTCTTTTCTTCATATTCTTGTAAAATACTTTGACCATCATTTACAATTACGTATGATTTCAGAGACTTAAAAAAGACCATGCATATTAAATTTAAAAATTCACTATAACTCAGTTAACTACTTCACTGTTTATTTCAAGATCGGGCCCAACTTAGCGTTGCACCTCACTACTGACTGAAAATTCACTGAACCTTTTGGAATACACGTGATGTGCACAACAAGCTCAAAACAAGCGCAATAGGCTTATTGGGATGAAATGCTAGGAAGATTTTCCACAAGTATAATCCTTCCTTCCTCATCTTACGGTACACATGACAAAAAAATTATTATAATTCGATGGTGTTTCTTCCCAATACCTAGTAAACAAAAACACACAAAATTCCATCCGAATATTTGTCGGGTTATGTTTTAATATTTCTATAGATAATGTCTGCAATCTCCAAAAGCAATAATCGAGTTCGTTACAACGACTCGATTTTGCCTAACCACTTTAGGGGAATGCACAATAAATCAACTATGGTCGCGGTGTCTGCAAGGTCCTAGAGGTCTAGTCGCCCTTATTCTTAACATTAACATTAATATTTTGATATTATACAGCAATACATATGAATGTTATTTTTGTCAATATGCGATATTTAATACCCCAGCAGTTTGAAAGTAGAGTACCACTGATGCAAGCGTCGCATGTTCTTAATATCTTTACGCTACTTTTGAATACGTTGGAGCATTAATTTCACCAATTGAAAAGTTTTAATACCTTACGAGATAACTTTTTAATACAAATAACGGAAGAAAAACAGAATTTTAATAAAACATTTTATTGAGTCTCAAAAACTTTCAATCACAATTTCTGGAGAAAAGATATTTGGTTTAAAATTTAATTAGAAAATTATTGAAATATATGTTAATCTTTCAAAAAAGCCAAAATGTGCACTTTTGTATATACAAAAAAAAAGTTAATGCGAAAGAAAGATTAAAAAAATAGTCTCAAATTTTTTGCCGTGTGGAGAAGCTAGAGATTACAGCCATTAATCTTGCAATAACTACTAGGCTATATGTGCAGGCCATTTTATGCACACGCACAATTATCAGAAGTTCAGAATACCTGCGAAACTTCAGCACATAAGCATACAACCCTTCCAATGCATATCTATTCCCTCGGTGGCTTTGCGCATCACAAACTCCTTATGCAGCTGCCTAACTACACTGGAAAAATATCAGCAAGTAACTGATTAAAATAGGCAATTTAATTATAAATAAACTTAATACGGCATAAAATATATGTGCGTGATGAAATTTATCTGACTTAGTAGAAAACAAATAAAATAAATTATCCCTTGTGTTGGCACCCTTATACCCGGTAAAAATGTAAAAATACCATCTAATTGATATGCAATTAAGTGTGAGTTCGATATATGATTTTGGAGATAACTGCAAATGAAATGAATCAGTCCTTTTGAAGGTGGAAAAGTGACATATTTTCAACTCGTCATTGCGTAGAAGCGGTAGCTCTTGGAAACTCACTTCACATGAGAAAAAAGTTCTCAACAGAGCAGTAACGGATGTGAAATAAAGAACAAAAGCAATATATTCAAAATACATGAACTGGGTTGTCTATGACCCACGTGTAAAAAATTGGTTTTTGGGCAGCCTAATTTCCCTCCTCTATTATATTTGCCACGAGCTCTAATTTTTTCTGATACGACATACATCCCTATTCTCCACTTATTCCAGAGAAAGAAAAAAACATCATAGTGTTTCTATGTAGTAGAAACCGTTTAATAGCCCAGTCAATAGGGACTAAATAAGGCCTTTGCTCTACAAAAGGTGGGGTAGTTGTGATTTTTATACCCTAGATGAAATCTATATAGGGTATACTAAGTTTGTCATTCCGTTTGTAACACCTCGAAATAATGATGGTAGAGCAAAATGGATTGGATTCATAATATTAAAAGTTATTTCGATTTTTGCATGTCCGTCCGTCCGTCCGTCCTTCTGTGCGCACGATAACTTGAGAACGCGTATACTTAGAGAGCTAAAATTTTGTTCACGGACTTTAAAAAAAAAGTAAAATTAAGCTCGAAAATGAGACAAATCGGGCAACTTCTTCGTGGGGTTGCCATATAAAAATTTCGTTTTCCGCTATATATTTGGATTCTGCCTGAGAACGCATCGACGTAGAGAGCTGAAATTACGTACATGATGTTTTTACTACATTAGCAAATAAAATAAAATCGGGCAACTCCTACCTGGTGTTGCCATATAAAAATTTCGGTTTTTTACATATACTTTGAAAACAATCAGTTAAAGACATTTTTATTGTACTAAAAACTTCTGCAGAATACGAAATCCTATAAAATTGGTTATAACCATTTTTTCTGTGCGACAAACTGTTCTAGAAATATATGCGAAAACAACTTCAAAATTAATATTTGAATAGATCGGTGACCATACGAAATTTAATACGGGCATTCATCTAGGGTATCATAAGAATTGGTCTTAGACCAATTCTAGCTTTTTTACTTGTTCTATATGTTATTCAGTTCCGGGCCCTGATGAAAATCCAAGTTTAAACCCTTGGGGAGCTCCACTCGGTCCGCCATCTTAGATGAAAGGTACCAAAAATTGTTTTTTCAAAATTATTTTTCAACGGTTGATCGTTTGATAAAAATGTAAAAATATAAATTTGAAGAAGACTAAATTCCCTACATTTTTTGTAAGTCTGATGTGTAATGAGTTACAGCGGCGGAAACCTGAACATTCTTCAAAACAAACGCATACTACATATAGTACCATTTATACAGAGTGTTTCGTCCATGGTGGTCCATAGGACAGGAGGTGATAGTAGTCAGTTAGTCAAACAAAAAATTGTATGCCCCTTGCCAGCATCTTAACCATTTCGGAGTTACAGGGTGAATAAGAAAATTTTCTAATCTTTCACAAAACACCCTGTATTTTAAAAAGTACAGAGTGGACGGTCACTTACAGTACTCATTGTATGCAGAGCTTCGTTACCTATCTAATGACTGCTCGACCAGCTTCGTACTCCTCTTTCCTCAGGAGTTATGATGGCCTAAACTAGAGATAATTTATTCCCTTAGTGACTAAAGACTCTTCATTTTAAAAAACTATGTCTAATTTCTGTATGACCTGATTAGTTTATGAGCTAATAAATGTTTAACGGATACAATGCGTACATAAGTATAAAGATCAAATTAAAGAGGAGAGTCCACAGTTTACAGTTTTTATAAAAATATTATGTTAACCACCTTTTCGTAAACAAAAAACGTCAAGGTAAAAAAAAAAAGGTAAAAAAATCCGAAATTCTCAGTTTAGCCCAGCATAACTCCTGAGCTGAGAGGAGTACGGGGCTGGTCGAGCAGTAGTTGGAAAAATTACGAAGTTCTGCATGCACGAACTCTCTAAATGGCCATACACACTGTACTTTTTAAAGTACAGGGTATTTTGTGAAAGAGTGTCGAATTTTCTTAATCACCCCGTAACTCCGAAACAGTTGAGATGCCATTCCCCCCTTGCCATAAAATTTTTTGTTTGACTAGGTGACTGCTGTCACTTCCTGTCTTATGCACCATGGATGAAATACCCCGTATAAATGGTACTATTTGTATACAATTTTTTTGAAGAATATTCTCGTTTGCGCCGCAACTCGTTACACTTCAGACTTACAAAAAATGTAGTGAATTTAGTCATCCTCAAAATTATATTTTTACATTTTTGTCATAGGATGAACCGTTGATGAATAATTTTGAAAAAAAAAGCAATTCTTTGTACCTTTAATCGAAGATGGTGGGCCGAGCAGAGTTCCCCCCTCCCCCACCCCCCGAGTCTAAATTTGGAGTTTTCATCGGGGCCCGGAACTGAATAACATATATAAAAATCGCAACTACCCCACCTTTTGTAGGGCAAAGGCCTTATTTAGTCCCTATTGACTGGACTATTAAGCGCTTTCTACTAAATAGAAACACTATTATTCTTTTTAACTTACCGGTGCTCACATTGATTTTCGCACAATATTTCTAATAAATCACTATGACACTTTTTTCCACCTTCAAAAGGACTGATTCATTTCATTTGCAGTTATCTCCAGGTAAACTGAAAACGTAATGAGTGTTACGTACCTTTTTGTGGGACTAATAGGTTCTTGTTGTAATCCAAAACACCTTTCTTTAATTTTACTTTTTTACTAGTTTCCTTTTCTCTTTATTAACTTTAATGTGCTCACAGGCTTTTTTACTAAATTATTATTTTCACAAGCTTTTTACATATTGATAATTATTATTTTCACAAGATTTTTCGCCACTTCCGAGAACCACACCCGACCTTTATTACGCTATCTTCGAACCAGAGAAAAAAAACCTTTTCTTTATTATTCGTAGCTACCCCGATGATATTTTTTTTGACTCGTTTCTTAGCAAGACAAAATTTAAATTCCAACTCCGTGTTCGTCGTTTGTTAAAAATCAACTCTCACTTCCGCGATATCGCCGCGTAGAAAATTAAATCACAACTCAGTTTCGTTATAAAACTCGACTGCCGCGTACTCCAAGAGATTCAAAAACCAACTCAGCCCTTGATCACTTTAATCGCGATCAAGAGTCCTCGTTCAGGGTAAAAAATGCATAGTTGCATTTTCACCCTGAGAAAATTTTCATTTATTCTGGACTTGATTAAACAAGTCCAGAATATTTTTCGTTGGACGGTGGCTTGACATTTGATGCTTTTATAAACATCAGCCACCGTCACGACGATTAGAATTGCCGCGCGCGTATACATACAATGTATTTTCGCGGCGCGCTCTTCTTATCGCGAAAGCTTTTTTGTGATATGTATGTACATTCGTACATACATATTATAATTTTCACGACAAATCGTACTGAAGGTACGATTTGTCTTTTGCTTTGTTTTTTAAAAGTAAATATTTCTACTGGCAAATTTTGCTGAAGGTAAAATTTGCCATGGGAATAATTTTATTTTAATTCATGGAATGTGAAGAAAATTGCTGATGCAATTTTCTTCACTGATTGAATAGATAAGCTAACCATGTTTTAGGCATGGTTAGCTTATGTGAATTTTAGTGATTTTTGGAATTTTTAATGTTTTATAAATTTTAGGGTTTTTAGGAATTTTAGGAACTGATTCGCTTTCTTCAAATGTTTTTGAAGGTAAGCTAATCATGTTCCAACATGTATGTATGCATGTAAAATTATTCCCTTTTTATACTTTTCCAGGGTATTAAATTTACGTACATAACATGAGTTTTAGGGTCCAGAATAATTGTAGTGCAACATCTAAGTTGCTCTTCAGTAGTATTGTTACCAGATGATAACCAAAGTCTTAATCAGCTTTTAAAATGTTTGCACAGGAACTTATTTTGTTAAAATCGGGAACAATGCAGCTTGAAAGCAGTTAACGGTTAATGTGTCTTTTTGGAATTCCTCTGAATATGATATCTGCTAAGCGCTAAAAATATTTCAAGTCTTCATTTACATTTTGGAGTTTATTGCAGGCTAATTTGAGGTCATTGAGTGCCCTGGTTAGATCTGTAGTGGTCTTTATCAGACTATCCGCCAATTCTGATAAGTGCAAATCCAAAGTTGTATCAAAACTTGAGCGCAATTTAGCAGGATTTTCCTAAGGAGGGCATCAATGCGGAACTGCACCATCCTGAGGAGGACGATTGCAAGCAGAGGAATATGCTTTAACCACATCCATTGGAGAATCGATCTTAGACTTAGAATGTGCAGAGTTACATTTAGTTTAGTAATGTCGAAGTTTACCAGCCATCGAACAAAACAAAAAGCGAGAGGAGTGTACAAAATATTAAAATAAAACCCTTCACTGGTATCAAATGTTCTTAAAAATTTGAGCGCACACCAGCACGTCAACTCGCTATGAATCATGTCAGTGAAATAAGTATACGTAATTATATATATATATATATTTATATATATATATATATATATATATATATATATATATATATATATATATATACCGATATAAATATATTTACATGTTCAATAAATTACATACCATTGTACATAATTTTATAGAAGCTATCTATAAGCAGCCACGCTACTTACGCTTATCTCAGACATTTGGGTTAATTGCATCTGTAATCCCCAGATTTTATGTGATACCTACGAGATTTTTACAGCACTTGGTAAAAATTTATTTTTTCCTAAAAGCCCCTATACAGCAATGTGGGACTTAACTTATGGTCGACCCTAGATTTAGATTGTTATGTCTGGCACTAAGGGATGTTGTACATTAATGGCTTTGGGAATCAGTTTCATTACTTCTTTACGACAAGTCTTTTACCCGCCTGGAATTTTTCTTGAAGGTAATGACCTACTTTGGAGGTATTAGCCCTCCTAAAACTTTAGTTTCCCCCAAAATTATTCAATAATCGCTTGCACTAAATAAAAGTTAAACCAGGGGTCTGACACGTTTTTACGTTCTTTCATAGCACAAACAGAAATATTCGCTTTTACTGGTGTTGTTAATTAATAATGTAGGACCATATGTTGGTAATTGAAATTTTAGTAATATACTTAGAATAAAAATGATCAGAAAATTTTACATTCAAGAGCTTGTATTTGCTTACATATAAGCCGGGACCGATCGGTTCTGATTTCTGTTGGGCATTAACAAACTAATTCTATCACATCTATTAAATATATTTCGTATAGTAAGAAGTATTCTACAATTTTTAATATTTAAGTGTACTACTATGGAATAAAACTTACCTACTAGGATAGCATGGGTGCCAGAGAGACGTGGGAATATGGGACTTTGGGAGATAAGATTTTCGTTTTCTCCAACTAAAACTTCATAATTTTCCGTTCACAATTCACTAATTTGTTTGGAGAATTAGGGAAAACTTAAGAAGGTTATAAGTTTTTGGTGTACAGGGTTGTTTTTGTTTTGTTTTGTATACAAGGACATCGGTCTATTACCGCTCGACGTTTTTGAAGGATGTAGGGACAAGGT
The DNA here is from genome assembly GCA_963924295.1 of Dioctria rufipes. Taxonomy (NCBI): domain Eukaryota; kingdom Metazoa; phylum Arthropoda; class Insecta; order Diptera; family Asilidae; genus Dioctria; species Dioctria rufipes. The sequence goes on from OZ002740.1 coordinate 212,051,518, forward strand.
TGGTTTTTTCTTAGCGTTGCTCACACTGATTTTCACACAATACTTCTAACAAATTACTATGACACTTTTTCGAAGTCCAAACACTATGAACAACTGAAACTGCAAACGTAATGAGTTTTAGGGTCCAGAAAAAAAATTGAAACTGAAACACTAGACTTACCTACGTAAAAATCTAAAGGCAATAATTTAACATCAAGTGAAGATACGATAAAAATTATCCAAATTCGAAGGCATAAAAATTTGTATGTATATGTTATGTTTAAATACGTATATTAAAATAATTAAACTCTTTTAATATCAAATTCTTCTTTATTTTTCTTATAAAGTTTCGTCCGTACCGTAATATCTACATATTCACATACATATGTATGAAAAGCATTTATTTTTGAAAAGCTGTTAAATATAATTTTATATCTGAAATAAAGTTTTCGTTATCATACATTTTTCTTTACAATATGTTATCCTATTTTTTATCCTTTTTTATTTATTTTCAGCAAAGCGATTCTGATAAAGGCAAAGGTTAGTGGCGTTTTTTCGACTATGAATTTTGCACTCAAATTGCATTTTAAATAAAACTACATACATTTTGCATATGTAACATTTTGGTGCATCATTCATCATCAATATGGAAACTTTATACCTAATTAATAGGGAAAAACTTCAAAAATAAAGTTACAACTACACCGATTCATTTCATAATTACAATTATGCAACGGTTTATTTACTACCGGAAGTTAAATCGATCCTGTAATCTCACGGTTACAAAAATAGTTCTCGATAACGGAAGTTACTTATTTACCTATTTACAACGCTTACAAAACATAAAAATATATCGTTTGCAGAACGGTGTTATGTTACTATGGTAACAAAGTGTCGTAGCATTGAAAGTTGCCACAACGGGTAGATGCAGTGTCAGCGACGTTACCGTAACTAATTTGAAACTTCCCAGTTTTGACACCAAAAGTTAATAAACGGTTTTGTCACTGTTATATGACACCAAATTTCTGTTTGGGAAACATAATCTATCACCGCTTGCTGAGGCCTTTCGTCTCCAACCAAAAAGACATAACGCTGCTACTACAACATTTAATAATAACAGGACTGCTTGCCTTCTTTTACGCCTATTTTGCCCATTGAAGCGTAAAAAATTCTTAAAATTGCTAAAAACACATGGAAATATACAGCTATCAGATCTGCAAGCGGGTTTCTTTTCTAATTACCCCATTCGAACCCACGAGAGCTTGACACCGAAATATAACAACATTTTTCAAAAGGCGCTGCAGTTAAGAATAATGAATAAAATTTATTCTGTGCTCACGAGAGATAGTCGGGTGTTTATGGTTCGTGCTGAAGCGGATAAAGCATGATTTACATTATGATGGCATGTATTTTTTACAGAAATTGTGTGGGAGATAGTTAATTGAAATTTAAATGCTGCAGAAGCAATCATTGCAATACCTCACACGTATGCTCCTCTCTTGTTTTTATGGTAAAAATCGCAAACTGTCAAACTGTCTAATTGGAAAATGTCAAGTTTTTAATCAACTCTTCGTAGATATGCAAAGACAGATCATGGAAAGAAGTATAATTTTACAATTTCTAAAATATTGCATGAAAGCAAAGGACGAGAATATATAGAAAAATTTCTCGCAAAATATCAGATGGTGCTGTAATTCAGTTCTACAATCAACATTTTGTACGATAACGAAATATTTATTTATTATTTATTTCGTAGTAAACAAAAAATTCAGTAACAAATCTGCTAATATGTAAACGTCAATCCACACTTCATCCACTCAAGTAACATGAAAATAATTCCACTCTACTACCGAACTAACGCCGGCGCAGATAATTCCAGTCCGGCTCGTGTTCACATGGCGGATAATCTCAAAGGCGGAATAATTATAGCAAATTATAAAAGAAAAGGACCACTGCAGTGAATGACGCATTACTCCCTGCTTGTGGTTGGGAAACAACTTCCGAAATAACTTCAATATTTTCTATAAAGAAATAATTAAAAACTTTCAATTTCGCAATTTTTAATTAAAAATTAAAACCTTACTTTTATTTCCTTTAATTTTGCCAAATAATTTGACTTGACAGCTATGACAGACATTATGTCATTATATTATAGTAACAACAACAATATGGTAGTACAAGTAGCCGAAATTGACAAATTAGGGTTGCCAATAACAATGTTTTAGTTTCAGTAACTATAAAAACTCCCTATGTTTGAGGTCTTTTTACGGTTTCGGACATGCACACAGTGACAAATCAAGGTCCAGAAAAAATTCAGGACGCGTTTGCTTCTCTCGTCACTCATAAATATATTTCCGTATAAGATGTGCTATATCCCTCACAATTTCTGTAAAAAATGCATGTTATCATAATACAAATCTTCCTTAATGTGAGGCTTATTACTGACCTTACCCACCTGGAGTGATGTGGAGCACATATGTATATTCGGTAATTTTTATCATTCCTCTTTTTTTCTTTTTTCTGTATAAATAATATATATTTGATTTTGAATATTTAGAAATTTTCTTCTTCTTTCATTTCTTTGTATTTACATAGCGTTAGTATCTCATGCTTGAATAGTTGCACTTATTTTATACTTTTTAGTTTTGTATACAATTGGGATGTGAATTGATCTTTGTTTTGATCTAACTTTTGTTTTTCCTGAGTTACTCTGCCCTGGCCTTCATATGCTCTGCGGTGGGTGATGCCTCCTTTGAACAAAATGACCGCTGTTCTAAATAACTTTTCCAAAAAATCTGAGTGCAAATTTACGCATTTAATGCGCGTAGTTTAAATAATAAAATTGATCTTCTTAATGACATTTTTGATACTAATATAATGCATGCCCTTCTGGTTAGTGAAGCTTCGCTTAGCTTCATTTACTCAACAATGCTGTATATATTCCTGGATTTTCAATCTATAGGAATGATCATCTGAATAGAATCGGTTTTGGTGTAGTCCTTTTTGTGTAGAGGGTGTTCCAGGAAAAGTATGCAATACTGAAACGCCTAAAAGATGAGGTGATTTGCAATAGAAAATGCCATATTAATTTTTTTAGAATTCGTGTTATTTTCGAAATTAGAGCGGAATTTAAATTTTTCTAAAATTAAGTCCTGGCAACGCTTTTTTGGCTGTAACTCAGCCTGTTTTGCTTACTGAACCGCCGTTTTGGCCTTATTTTATTATTATTACTACTGGCTTTCATTTATAATAACTAGCTTTCAAAAAAGTTTATATATAAGTAAAAAATTAACGATATAACTTCAAAAATGTTTTTCTCTTCGAAAAATTATCTTCTTTGAGGATCCAAAATCTCCTAAAGTAGTCATATTAGCAAACTGTTCCGTACCCACAGAAAACTTCCATAATCTGCTACCTTTCAGACAAATAGAATATTTTTAGCCTAGCTGAAGTACTCCCTGAGATACAGGTTAAGATGTCTTGCAACATACCTCGCCCATACTTGAACAAACTTTTTTCGAAATTCAATTTTTTTTTAAATGGAGGGAAAACTAAACACTGAAGCAAGAAAATGGAGTGAAACCTACTTCATAATTTTAAAATACATGTTGCATATTTTGCACTATTAATCTTAATCTGTCGTTGTCAAATAAAACGATGTAAAAGGATATTGGCTTTTCCAAAACACATGATCAAAATCAAAAATGTTATTATTCTAATGACATCTAGCGTATAAGTATGATTAAGTAACTAAGCTACTAAAAACTACTAATTTAAAAAATGCTCAAATACTTGACTGTCGCACGGAATACATTTCCTGGCTCACTTTATGATTGTCGTTCACATGCCTGCGCGTTGCATTTCTCGGCTTATACGGTTACCTGCTGCTACTATTCGATTTACTAAATCGCCGCGAAATATTATTTTTCTTTCCTCCTGATAAACAAGAGTTTTTAGGTGACCCCAAAAATAAAAATCCGGATGTGTTAAGTCTGGTGATCGAGGAGGCCAAAGAATGTTACTTCCATTTGTTTGGAAACCACTCATTTAAGTACTGCCTCATACTTATCCCGTAGTGTCTGGAGCACCGTCGTGTTACAAAAACGTTCTGTGTGACGCTGAGAGGAAGGTCATCAGTGATATTCTCCTAATTTGTTTGGACAAATTTTAAATAATTGTCGCTATTTATATTGGAAAGAAATATTATAGGACTTACTAATCGAGTCCCAATTATTCCCGCTCAAAAATTGACAATGAAGGACCCTTGAAATCTGCTGCTCTTTTAAGCCCTGGATTTTCCTCTGTCCAGTAGTGAAGGTTATAAATATTCAAAGTTGGATTCTTTGAAAAATTAGCCTCATCATACATAAGATATTCCTCAAAAATGGAATGCGTTTTGAAAAGTCTGCCGGCTGTAGTGCTTGCACTCGAGTGTAGTGGTACGGATAAAATCATACTTCATGAAAACGCCTCCAAACCTTGAATTACAAATGTATCATGAGCTTAATATAATTGTAATTTAATTTAATAAATAATTTAGTTATAAAAACAAATTTTAGTAGTACTACTGACATTTACAACAGGCTGACTAGTGCGTCTTGAAATTTCACGGATACTTATATTAGGATAGCTTCTTACCAAATGTAATATAGTATCGTCTTCGTCTCTGGGTCTAGCAGATCTCAACTCGCGAAAAGATCCGCTCTTGCACAATTGACGGTGAAGTCTGCAAAATAATCCGCGATACGGGGCCGTCTTTGAGGATACCGCCTATTATATTCGTCTACAGCTGCAGAATCATTTCCATTGCACATATCATATGTAAAGCGTATTTCAGCAAACTACTGGTATGCAAAATTGGGAGGCATTAATTCACTTGTTTTTACTGACTTACTTACTTGATCAAATGCTGAAATCTAACTGCGAAGAAAACACTAAAAATTTGTCACAAGTTTCAAAAATGAAGAAATTTTACCTACTTGAATTCCTACATAAAAATGAAATACTAATATATTTTTACCTATGGAAAATTCTTTATACTATATGTCGAAAATTCCTCACGTATGCAAGATTACTTCTTTATGCGACGATATGTGTAAGGTTAGGGCATTATACACAAATACCATTATCCATTATGTTTGGAGCCACGGTTGGTATTCTATTTATGGTGCGATACCTGAATTTAAAAGGCGCTTTATTTTAACTTCATTATGATAACGACAGATTAAAATTAATAGTGCATGCAAAATATACTATTAACACTCCTAAACATGTATTTCAAAATTATAAAGTAGGTTTCTCGATTTTCTTGCTTCAGTGATTAGTGTTCCCACCATTTAAAAAAAAATTGAATTTCGAAATAATTTCGTTCAAGTATGGGCGAAGTATGTTGCAAGACATCTTATCCTGTATCTCGGGGAGTACTTGAGGTAGGATAAATATGTTGTATTTGTCTGAAAGGTAACAGATTAAGGATGTTTTCTGTGGGTACGGAACAGTTTGCTGATATGGCTACTTTAGGAGATTTTCGACCGTCAAAGAAGATAATTTTTCGAAGAGGAAAACATTTTTGAAGTTATATCATTAATTTTTTACTTATCTATAAACTTTTTTAAAAGATAGTTATAATAAATGTAAGCCAGCAGTAGTAAGAATAAAACAAGACCAAAATGGCGGTTCACTAAGCAAAACAAGCTAGTTACAGCCAAAAAAGCGTTGCCAGGACATCATTTTCGAAAAAATCTAAAATCCGTTGCACTTTCGAAGATAACACGAACTCGAAAAAAAATATGGCATTTTCGATTGCAAAGCACCTCATCTTTTAGGGGTTTCAGTATTGCATACTTTTCCTGGAACACTCTGTACAATTCTTTCTCAAAAGCTTTGCCTTAGCCAGCTCCCCACCCGGGGCCGGATTCTGTAACATGGAGAATTTGGGAATTTGGGAGATAAGAATTTCGTTTTCTTAGAGCTCCTAATTCCCTAATTCTCCATTCCCAATTCACTAACATGGTTGGAGAATTAGGAAAAGCGTAAGAAATATGAAAAAGTGCGAATCGCCTGGGACGATTAAAGGTATCACTTCTTGTTGTAGAGGGTTGGACCTTATTTCATATTTGAGGTACATCAGACCTTTACCCTCCACTGTCGAAATAAATTGCAATTACTTTTTTGTAGGGGTTGTTTTTGAGGGATGTAGGAGGGTAGGTTTTTGCGAGTTTTTCCGGGATAACGAGAGCATGGAGAGAAGAAGGAGAATGTATGTGGTATAAAAAAAATGGAACCTCAGGGCGAACAAGATAGATGTAGGGAAAAGGGCTGGGAGAGTGCGGGGTAGAAATAGGATCTGATTAACGCGCGTGTATGTGTGTGTATGTGTATATGTGCGTGTATGTTTGTGTATGTGTATATGTGTGTGTATGTGGGTGTGGGTGTGTGTGAGTATGGGTCGCAGGCCTGGGTGCGACCTCCCCCTTCACCACACATCTCCCTCTCCTAGTATTTGGTTAAATCGGTTGGTATTACACTATCGGCGTAAAGGCTTGCGGATCGTGCGTTGATATATACATATTTGCCTATTTTATTATTTGCCTGGAGAGCCAGCCGGCATTTAATTAAATACCGGCATTTAAGTAAATGCCTAGGCAGATAATGGTAAAAGAAAGATATCAATACGATTTTCATTGAATGCCGGCGTTTAATTAAATGACTAGGTTTTTAATTAAACGCCGGATTTTATTAGATGCCTACGACATATACGTCGAGTAATTCATATTTCTTCGTATCTGAAGTATTGAGGAGGTCGCTCAAATGTATACAAAACTGCTGTTATAAAAGCATTTGCTTCGGTACGCTCTAAAACATGTAATGGTCCATTCCAGAATGCACTACCCATTTTACAATCTGTATACTCTATTCTAGTATACCATGCGACATGTATGTTCTGTTGCCATTTGTGCTACAAGTCACTATGAAGATTTTGCATTCCACTGCATTAATAATTTTGATGTATTTTCTTCTTTCATGGCACTGAAATCCACTGCAAGTGGCTATTATTTGATTCCTACTAAATTCATCAAATTAATTTCTCTCTTCATTGTTAATGCATTAGTGCACATCTTTAATGTTTGCCTTACCACTTCGCAAATCCCTACTATTTGGAAAGGAGCTCTGATTATCCCCATCCCTAAAACATCTATCTGTTCTTGTAAGAAAGACTACCGACCAATCAGTATATTTCAGTAAGATGTTCTAGAAAATATAATATAACCAAGCTGTTATGTTTATTGACTGAAACAAGTTCTTATCGCCTTGACAGTATGGGTTCAGTAAAATGCACAGTTGTGAAAAAGCTCTGTCAAAAGTAACATTTGATATTACTGAAGTCATTGATCAGGATTTTCTAACGATACTTTTTCTTCTCGACCTTAATAAAGCGTTTGATTCTGTCGATCGTATTCATCTTCTTTATAAAGTAGCAAGCCATTTAGATTTTTTTCGTCTACTGTTATCCTCATTGGGAGCTTCCTTTCACATAGACAACAGCTGTTAAAGTGCGTGTTCTTTCTTACAGATTTCACAGAAATGGTTTTTGTTATAACAATCTTTAATTGGCTTATGGAAGAAACCGAGAAAAAAAAATTCTAAGATTTCCACATATAATATATATATATATATATTCGAGTAAAAGATACAATTTAATTTTTATTTCAAAAGATTTCCAATACGCTCTTACTCGGTTTCATGAGTACTAATAGAGTCTATCAGCCAACGGTCCTTTCCAAATCGGTATTACTAGCAGGTCAATGCCCTTCAATTCTTATTTTAATGTTGCCGCCAGTTTTTAATTTAATGTGATGCCATCTATACGTCAACGTAGAGCAAATGTCAAAGCAATCATGACAAGTGAAAGTGGTGATCTGCGAAGAAAATAATAATTAATGTTTGAAATGTATGAAATTTCAACGGGAATCCAGATGTGCAAACGTTTCAGAAGCACTGTAATGATGCAGGCAGATAAGTATTTCATTAAGTACATTTTCCTTTGTGAAATATTTCTTTTTTGTTTTAGGACATCGCGGATTCTCAACAGTGCGTAAAATAATATCGCAGTTTCGCTCTACTGAATTTAGTGCTCTCCAAGACTCTGTTATTGGACCATTCTTATTCAGTCTATTTTTAAATGATATTCCGAATGCTGTCCTATAGGTGTCCAGTCATCTCTATACTGACTATGTGCAGATTTAGCTGTGCAGACCAATTAGGTTACAAGAGAACTGCACTGCTCGTACAAATGAGGATTGGCATCGTATATCTGAGTGGCCAGTTAAAAGTGATCTTGATCTTGAATGCAAATAAGCCGAGTTGTATGCCTATCTATAGAAATGCTATTGATACATCAAATATGCCTCCTATTCTAATTAATAATATTATCTTACCGTATCAAAACTCAATCAGAAATCTAGGAGTTGAACTGAATGCTAAACTTTCCTACTGTAGTAATTTCACCAATATTATGTGCAGAATATATGAGTCATTTCATTATTATATATATCTTTACTCTTTATTGGCTAGTCTGTATATCTTCTTTCTTATCTGTATGTTAACAAGAGTATAATCTGTATGGAACATATTTACATCCGCACGTATTCTTCGATTTTGTTCAAACTGTGTTCACTCGTTCCAATTTGATCACAAAATACTTACTTACTTATACTTACTTACTTATACTTATTACTTATATTTTCCGAGATTTGAATTTGCTCTTCTTCTTCTTTAATGTATCAAAAAGAAGGCAATGGTGCGTATATACACATCTCCTGAACATTCGGGTTACCAGCATTGCGTTTTTTATTCATTCCCAATATTCAAGTAAGATTAAATATAACGCTATAAAGTATGATTGAGACAAAAAGAAATAACAACTAATAACAAATATTCCATTCAAGCTTAGTATATAAAAATAAAATCAATAAATCTACAAGCAATAGACAACCAGTTAGTTACCTACTTAATGTTAGTGCTAAGAAATGAAATAAAACTAAACTAAAGTCTTCTAGTCCTAGCAACTTCCATACTAAATTTGTCTCTGCTGCGTGCTCGAACACAGGTGGAAGATGAGTCCACAGCCTGGTGGTGTGGACAAGGAACTGACGCTTTGATATCACACAAATATATCGTACACTAACTAACGTAGAAGTTCGGTTCGGTTACAATGAGCAAAATTTTACATGTTATACAGATAGTTCGGTTTTCCATATTTAAGGGTGTTGTTTAAAAAGATTAATATTCCTTGTTAAAGATAGGTCACTAAAGGACATCCAATATGTGAAATAATATGTGCACAGATGTAGTCAAATCTTTGAAGTCTATAAATGTAACGAACAGCAGAGTTGTGAAGGCAGCAATGAGCTTGCGGATTGATGTGGAGTCCATCTTACCAGTAAAAGCTTTACAACCATACATGATGATGGGAATAATGAGCGTATGAACAAGCATTCGAGGAGTTCCATAAATCTTAGCAGTGATGCTGTTAACGTGATTATTCCAAGTCAAGGTTTTGTTAAATGTAATGCCGAGATTTCTGACATAATCACGCTACGTGATAGGGCACTCATTAGGTTAAATTGTCTACGGCATATTTGTATATAACAATCGAATTACTTTTAATGGAATTGAGGACTAGGTTATTTTGCTTGGACCAATTCAAGACTGCCAAGAAGTTCTCATTCAATTTATCCACACCATCATCAATCAACCCCAAAGGCATGGAGATATAAAGTTGCAAATCGTCAGAATAGAGGTGAAATTTAGAGTATTTTATCATATTCGGCAGGTAAATTTATGAGAACGGAGAAAAGCACCGGTCTTAAAATAGAACCTTGAGTACACCAGAATTCGTTAACAAGAGCTCAGAGGATAGATTATTGCATTCGACTAATTCTATTGTGTTACAGATATAAGATGCCACAAGTTGCACGCAGAGAGTGAAAAGTTGTAGTTGTTGCCTAACTTATTGATTAAAATCCTGTAATTGACCTTGTCAAAAGCCTTAGAAAAGTTATGCAGCACAAGTGCAGTAACATTTTCTTCATCAATTGCCGGCCGCATGTCTTCCGTAACTTTCAAGAGAGCGGCCGTGCAACTTTATAGAGATCTAAAGCCAGATTGATAAGGATTCAAGAAATTATTGCTTTTGTAATGATCGCCGCGAAACAAATTCTGGCACAATAGTTATGAGTTTATTCAATATTTCCAAGGTTAAGATGCTTTCTTGACGACTCGACGATAAACCGACAGTGTAGGTAGCTATAGCCAAGTATAGGAAAATGAAATATATTATTTATGATAGAGTAATTAGAAAGTATGGCTCTTGGGAATATTAGAAAGTATTAAACAAGGTGTAATAATTGCCAGTCCGAGGATTATTGTAGAGGTGGGCAGTCGAAATATTAGGACGTGTCTGAATTCAATTTTCTTGGTATTTTGAGCATAGAAAAAAGGAGAGTTAGTTCGAATATTGTGTTCACAGGGATAGGAAATAATTCATGTTAGGGCGGATCGTCAAGCTGTGTATGAAATCGAAGAAAATTATGTGTTATTTATTACACTTTCAAGACCCGCACAAATCTGCCTGTGCAAAACTTTTTCAAACACTTTGTACAGGAAAAATAAATTAGATATACAAGGTGGTCCAGACTAATAAGGCTATATTTTGCAAAATGATTGCTCTAATCCAGACAAGTAAAAAATTGTATGGCGGGGGGGGAAGCAGCAGGAGGAAAAATGTCACCTTAACGATGTACAGGTTGATTAGAAAAACATGCTATTTTTCATTTAATTGCTAAATCAACCCCGTTCCTATCCCAACTACAGAGCTTTTTTAATACTCCTACGAACATAAAATTATTTTACACAATTTCGAAATTTCCTCTATAAATTAATCTACAACACTCTATGTGCTAATTGTAACCCTTTAAGAGTTATTAGCTCTTAACCTGTTCAGGTCATCCCAAAATTAGACAACATTTTTATTAAATGACGTGTTTTCAGTAACTAAGGAAACAAATAATCTGTGACCAGAATAGGTTATAAGCTAATAACTCCTTAACCGTCATAGATAGAACATAAAGATAAATTAAAGAGAAGACCCTGGTGTTTCGAAATTTTGTAAAAAAGTCTAAGTTAGTCAGTGGCGGATCCGGGGGCTGGGAGGTAATGAGGCCCCCCCCCCAATTAAAGTAAAAATTTTTTAATTAATTATTTGAAAAATCATATTTGTTATATTATATATAATATATTAGACAAAATATTTTTATTCCAAGAATTAAAACTATAAAACTTTATTTGAATGAATATTATTGTATGTGTATAGATTTTTCTGAGAATTTGAATTTGGGACCCTAAGTTTGGAAGATCAAAACCCTCGATAAACACTTCCCAAGTCATGAAAGAGATTTCCTCACTACCACATCAGAGCAATAACTTAGTCCTAACTCCTCACATTCTAAAATATTTCCAGCATTGTTATGTAAAACAATTCACATGTGCAATATTGACGACTACGTCCATAGGAATATACTACAGGAAGGGAGCTCACTTTTATATAGCGTTCCATTTCCATCAAAGCACCAAGCACTAACAGAGAGAGAACTGTATACAACAAATAAATATGCTGGTTCGTCGAAACAAATGTTTTTAAATTAAATATTTGGGTTAATTAGTGATATAAAGTGTTTGAAAAAAGACAATAGAAGTTCGAAAGGTTTTATTAAAATCAATTTTTAACTTCTCGTCAATGGTTTTTTCAATGTTGGCACCGACGAAACAGTTATTTTTGACACACTAAATTCTACCGGCATACCAGCATATCGAGCAGTCCATATTATAAATGCCAGTGTCTAAAATTGAGAAAAGTTTGGTTTGAACGACCTCTGCAGTTTGCACCCTTTTGCTTTATGACGTAGTTCAGAGGATGAATAATACAAAATTCATCCTCTGAACTACGTCATAAAGCAAGAAGAAGAAGTTTAGTAAATTTCGGATGAATGCCATCAAGACCAAGAGCATTGGATTTAATAAAGAAAATAGCTTCAATATCCATTTCAGTTCTAATTAATAAGAAACCATTAGAAATGGGTACATCCACAAAAAAGGTTTCTATATTGCAATCAGAAGATGAAGTACCAGAAGGTGCAAAAACGCCATTTAATAGATTAGGATCTGAGTACACAATATTATTATTCTTCGAAGCCGCAATTCGCAAATCGATTCGAATAGATTTGTTGCTGACGGACGGCATCTGCAGGGAAAACATGTTGAAAACAGAGAACCAAAACTTTCAGTAGAAATTAATCTAATTTGATGATTCTTAATAAAAAAAAAAAAAATTAGGTACAAAACCCAGCAAAGCCATGTATTTGTCATCTACATAACATATTGCACAAATATAATACAAAAGTATAGCCTTATCCCTTATCGAGCAAATCAAAATAAAATCACATATTACAAAAATACCATGCTAAAATTGAGTTCTGAAAAGAAAATGAATTCAATCTAATTACAATTTTCCCAAAAATTGGTACAACATCTAACAAAAGCATGTGTTGTCATGTAGCATACAACGCATTGGACAAATATAATCAGATCAAGCTGCTCCATCATTGGTGTCATCGTGTCACAAGCTGTTTGCATCGATCTATTTTCACATTTGGCATCGCTTGAGGTAGATTGGCTAGGGACTAACATTTATATTGAGCCTCGACTGGTGTACTAATTACTAATAATCATTAATTTCTGGTCTCGACGGAAATTAAAATATCTTTAGGCCTTGTCTCGACTGAGATAATATTTTACTAACACTTTATTTCTGGTCTCAAAGGAAATAAAGAATCTAACTTCGGTTCTCGACTGAAGTTAAGATAATTCTTTAAGCCGGGTCTCGACTGACTGAAAGAATATTATCTCAGGTCTCGACCATGAAAATATTTTACTAATAAACGCTTTATTTCTGGTCTCGACGCAAATAAGAAAATGTTCTAACCAAGAACAAAGGGCGTAACCTCAGTTTACACCCAATTCTTGAAGTGCCAAGTTTTAGAGGTGAGTACCAGCCACTTGTAACATTTTATTATTTATTCATATATCTATATTATAATACATTTACTCATATATTTATATCTACAAAACTATACACTTCGTATACATATCTAGCAAATGTCATAATTTACTTCATATTATATTTATTTTACATACATATATATATATATATTTGTATCATTGGTTTGACGTACTTACATATATTGCAAGCTTTTGCCAATAAGTATATTTTCCAGTGTGATACAAAAATCTCTGACCCAAGGTTATGTATTGAGTTTTATCTCAATCCATCTATTTTTGAAAATCGTACGTCATAAATCGGTGTCAATAAGTCTGCTTTCTAGTGGGTGTTGTTCTCTGACCCAGCAATTTATATAATCCTTTATTAATACGATTACTCGAGATATTTAAACTAAATAAGTATACCATTGTTTTGAAGTTAAGTTATTCTAACTTTTTGCTCTATATTAACTCCATATATTGAATATCTATTTATATATCTATTATTAACAATCCTGTAGGTGTGTTTCCCCACATGTTTGAATCGTTGACCTAATAACTTTTATAAATAATCTAATCTTAATAGTGGGAAATTCTAAAAAATATGTGTAACAATTTCTCGAAAGTTAAAAGGAAGTGAAAAGTGTTTGTTTTGATAAGACAGTCGACCATTGATCTTGATCCAAATTTACCAGTGCATTAATTTCAGTTTCACTAAATTCGAATTTGCGTGTACGTTCTAACAACGGACAGTACAGATGTAACAAGATTTCGCGACCGGCAATATTCTTTTCTAGACATTCTTTTGTGTATATTTTGTTCTGCTCTCTTCTGCGGACACAAAAGAACACAACTAATGTGTAGCTGACACCACCGATTAATGCTGGTGCTGTAACGCACTTTTCCAACCTGCGGCGACAGCTAGCGTTTGTTTGTCTTCTTTTGGTTAGTAATAGTGGAATCTGGATTGGGTATAATATTCATTTGCTCGTAGCTCTTCGTCTATAGAACTTGTACAATGTTTTTAGAATTTTCATTTGTTTTATATAGGGTGTTTCCCCTTAGGAGATCAGTAGAGCAGGAGCTGATAGTACGCACCTATAGGCAAACGATTTTTTGTTTGCCTAGGTGCGTACTATCATCCCCTGCTCTATTGACCCCCTCAGCTGAAACACCCTGTATAGTGTCGAAAAGTCAAGGTATTCCTAGTACGTACCATGTTCCCCTATTAGGTGTCGTAATATTGTGAAATGTATAGGAAAATACGGTACAGAGAACACAGCACTCGCTCTGCTCTCTCTGTCTTTCATATAAAAATGTATATACGTTAGTCACAGAAATACGTCACAGGCTATCAGCTGCAATGTGTCAATATTTTAATGGGAATACCTTGTCTTCTATATACCTTGTCGAAAATTCATCTGTCATATCTATCACTGGATGGTAAGTAATTTTGGAATACTCCATATTTGGAGGGTAGAAGAATTTTAAGAACTTTTATTTTTAACGATTATAAATCAAAGCATAAATACAAGAGGAAAAGGAACCGCCTCGTCCGCTGCTTTTTCTTCTTTATTTATGATTTCATTTAGAATTGTTAAAAATAAAATTTCTGAAAATTCTTCTACTCTCCATCCTTGAGCGATTCTAACAAGTCTGGGTTCGATTCCCGTCCGGGGAAAATAAATACTGCATAGTTATTTTGGTGCTGGATTGTTCAGAAAAAGGCACGCAATGCTCAGCAGCCCGGTTATTATCATACTTTTATATTTTCGTTGCACCGATTACTCCCATAGATGAAAAAGCACACATTTTCGAGATTTGAAAGTGTTAAGCTCGTTACACACAGCGCGTGGTTTCATGAGCCAAGCCACTTAGTGTGGATGAGTTTTAGCCACCTCGCGCATGTTCGCGTCGCGCCTCTGAAGTTACCCACTCAAAATGGATCGAACGAGCCAGCTCAGGCGAGCTCGCACCATTTCCAACCAGACACTTCCCGTGGCGTTGGCTAGTCTCGCCGGGCGCGGCTCGTGAAACCACGCGACGTCGGAAGCCAGCTTTGTTGTTTCTAAGTAATTGGTCATTGTTCGTAAATTTTTTTTTACCTATCTGACTTTCCAACATAAAATCGACGACAGCACAACTTGGGGGGGAGCTCTCAACAGAAGCATAAAAACTGTCTTAATAAATTTTGATTTAGGGTTCTTCCAGTAGAAAACTAGTTCCATGCAATCACCAACGTATAGCCACCCGTTGCTTTTTCATACCGACAATGATTAAAGCCTGAGTTTGACGTTCGGACGGAGGCATTACATTTTTCTTAGAAACATACTTGCAAATTGTTCTTAAGAATTTTAATGAATAACTATTCACCGAAAACGGTTCAAACGAATTGGTAGATTGATTCTGGTTGTTCACTCTTTCGAACAAGGGCACAAGCACTCAATTTTACTAGAAAGATTTGACATTTTTTCTTTAGATTTTTGATGCATTACTGGACTACGGTTCCAAAGATCGCTAAAGATATTTATGAGCATTGGCAATCATACATTTTGATCTTAGAAATTTACTTGAAAATTTTTCTTTCGAATTTTTATACACTATGGTGGCTGAAAACTATCAGTTGGATTGATTCGAGTCCCATTAAAATTGATTCTACAATTTTTCTTCAGAATTTTTACGGAAAAAACTATAAAAATAAAATCTATTGGGCTTCCTCTGCGGTTGTTGGCGTTGCTTTGCTTGTACTTTCGTATTAATTCAAGTAGTGTTGTTTAAATTAATTTCACGTTTACTTTTAATTTGTAGAAGAAGGATAAACTTGCTATATTAATTAACGATGGAGGTAGAAGTAGTAGTGAAAGACTGATAAGACCATTGACAACTATTTTCAGAAGAAAGCAAGATCAGTTAAGTTCCCATCAGAAGAAATGGTCAGTCACATATCATGCACTTCTACTCCCGTTCCTTTAAATGAGACTAAAGCTGCAAGCTCACTCTCAGTCAATTACTTTACCCGTGACTGAATCGATTGCGTCAGAATCTATTTCTATAACATCCGCACGAGAAGGCGTAGCAGGTTATGAGTGGTAAATATCCACCCTGAGATCTACATTGATGTGGATAATATTATCGAGAGGTTTTCCAAATTAAACCGAAAATTGGAATTTGTGATATAACGTAAATATGATTTTAAAAAATGTAAGAGCGACTTCTTCCGACTTTTTCCTCCCCCTCGAACATTTGAGTTGTGACCCCCCTAGACTGCCAGGTCTGGATACGCGCCTCACCTAGATTGTCACTAACCAAATAAATTTGTAGTTCGACATCAGCCGTATAGTAAAGGTCACTCCAATCAATATGCATTGCCAAACAACGTATCCAAATTAATTTTCTTGAGATCCCGGTACGTAAATTCTCGTCCAACATTATTACCAGGTTTAATATTATAGATGAGTAAAATCTGGTCAAGTCTAGGGAAAGCTGGGAATACCATTTGATTGCAAAATAGCACAAAATCTGAATGAGTTACGTGAGAATGACCTAACAACGTGGGCGATGTTTCGGTAAAATGTATACGAGTAATCGAGTTCGCAACAGATAAACTAAAACAGTCTACTAGGTCAAGTATGGCTCTAGCATTTGTGTTTGCATGCAATTGCATTAAAATTGAAATCCTCGGCAATGATGATGTGCTTAAACATAAACATTTAAACATAGTCTCAGCTCATATACCTGAGTATATGTGCTCTTTTAGCCAATTCTCAGACACCGTATTAAATTCAAAGTTTAGTGACCAAAAATATTCCTGAATTCATCAATTTTTTTCATTAAACTTTGTCATTTAAAAACGACAACTACTCAAACCTTATATCGTTCCGACAAAGCTTTTAGCATAATTCGCGAGATGTAAAGGCCACCAATTCAAATTCATTTAAATGTAATATTGTATCAAAAGAAATTAAGACCTAACCAATTCAAAAATAAATTCGAAAATTCAGTTAGGACGAAAATCCGTAACGAAACGTGGTACAGATGAAAAAACTCAAAAAATAATTAAAAAAAAAACAAGTTAACATGAAATACGCAAATATCTAAATACTCAATGTAGAATAACTATACGTCATTAAAATTAATAGAATTATTAAATATAAAATATTGTTGTCGGCATATTCGGTAGCAATGCAGTAAGCTTCATCCTTCAGTTGTGTACTTCATTCAGGGTGTAATAAGTCAAATTAAAGAGAAGAGTCCCCAGTTTACCGTTTTTGTAAAAAAAGTTTTGTTAACTATCCGTATATAAAAAAAAATATCAATGGATAAAAAAAGGTAAGAAAATCCGAAATTTTTAGTTCAGACAACCATAACTCTTGAGAGGAGAGAGGTACCGGGCTGAATGAGGTCTTAACTGTGGCCCTATACCGTGTATATTTTAAGATATGGGGTGTTTATGAGTAACTTGTTTTTTTAATCACCCTCTAACTCCTAAACGTTTGATATGGTCGCCCACTACCATATACTTTTTTGTTTGTTTAGGTGACTACAACCACGTCCTGCTCTATTGACCTTCTAGGCAGAAACGCCCTATATAAGTATGAGAATCAGGAAAAATATTCGGTCACTATTCGGTATTCGAGGTTTGGACGTTGATACTCTGATTTATAGTACTCGTGCGATGTACCTATTTCACCACCATGATAGGCATGTCCAATATTCGATCTAACCTTCCATTTCACTCACGAAAATACTTCCATCCCCCACAAGTTTATTGTAATCTTAATTTATATTATAATACGCACTCAAGTTTGTCTTAGACCGTTTTTCACCCGCGCTGATAGATATACAGAGAAAAATTCGTTAAATAAGGATGAAAATTGGCGGAATCATTTCAATACATATATTGTTCTAATCAATCATTTTCTTATTTATGACTCCCCTCCGGAAATGGATGTCATTCGATTTAGTTTCTTCTTGTCTAAGTGATTCAATTCGTAGTAAAGAATAAAATATTGTGCAGCATCCCTTCAGTGTGCATAAAATCAGGAAAAGCTTTTAACGCTGGGGTAAAACGTAATCATAAATTTCCTTGCTATAGCTCGGCACTTGCGGGAAAAGTTATTTTCTAGGGGTTGACTGCTTTTAAGTTCTTGTTTGAATGGACACAAATGGAAGAGGGAGTTAAAAGTCGAATATGAAAGCAAAAGGAGATGTTTACCAATTTATCGGTGATTTTCCCAGCTGCTCGTATGAGTCACTGTGTTTGTAGTGATTCATAAAAAAGAATGTGCACCTTTGGTATCACAATTTTTTTCTTCTCATATATCAATAAAATTTTCCGGTAAGTTTATAGACTAATTATAATATAGGACAATAAGGACAAAGTCATATAAGTATTCAGATTTTTACGAAAATCATCGTTATCGTCCCTATATCTACATCTACCACACAATATTCATGGGACTGGCATTCCGGTAAACAATCCCATCACCTGTGACTGTGCTTTTAATAAGGAATTTGTCCATTCTTCTTGACAACATATGTATATCTGTCTTGCTCGATAGTATTTACTCTATAAACCACCTACATAAATTTACTTCAACTTTATTAGAAACTATGAAAGAAATCATAATACGTCTGAAATCAATATTTCCATATTTGGTATTTTTTTTTATTCTGTCTAGAATGCTTCCACGGATGCAGCCCGTCTCATAGGATTTATCTTATAAAGAACTGTTCAGTAAATAACAAGGCATTGTGTTGAAATTACGTGAGAAATTCGCAAGTCCGAAAATTTTTGTATGGTAACCTTACGAAGAGCTGATTTATTTTCATCCATTTCCAAATTTACATCTACAATTATTATGGGAATACCGTGTACAAAATTGCAGTACTTCATCTTCTATATAGCAATATTATGAAGAAATATTACGATTTCAACCATCTACGAACTTGACCTTACTTACACAGTAAAAAATTATTCCCTACGATGAGTGGCAACAATGCGTGCCACAAATATTTGGTATATTTCGATAAGATTAGAGAAAGCTCCATCTTTGAAAACGTAGATTTGGTCATTATCCCTAAAATGGAGGTAGCCCCTTTTTCCCTATCATGTAGGGAAAAATTTTTTTGCGTAAAAAATTGTAAGGACTATTC
Organism: Dioctria rufipes; assembly: GCA_963924295.1. Lineage (NCBI taxonomy): Eukaryota > Metazoa > Arthropoda > Insecta > Diptera > Asilidae > Dioctria > Dioctria rufipes. The sequence goes on from OZ002740.1 coordinate 212,070,751, forward strand.
CCTAAAATAAAGGGAATAGGTAATAGCACTGAACATTTTAATAACATAGGAATGAGCTGAATAGCTCATTTCGTATGTGCCTTACAACCATATACCTACATATGTATATTTTTTCATTAAATCATATAAATAATATGGAACTTAATACTGGGGCGCTTGGCTCGCTCAAGCAAAACATTAAAAAAGAATATATGAATTGTTTTCAAAAACAATGTGTGAATCATATTAACGAAAATATATTTGTAAGTGTTCCAAAAATAATGTAGAATAATACCTAATTAATGTTAACTTCATTATATCCGAAAGAGTTTAACATTTCGGGAATTTTATGTACTTCATAGTTTTTTTGGTGCCAAACTCCTAGGCTCATTGAATGTTCCTTTGATTGGGGGAAGATACACGGATTTTCCTTTTTCTATCAGAGAAACTTACATTTATTTTTAGGAAAAACCGTGTTTTAAGTTTTGGAAATTCTCCTACGTGTTTTGCAGTGTATATTATAAAACTGCTGTATACAAGATTTTGGCTTGCTAGGTGAACGTTCACATACCATTCTTAAAGATTTTTCTTCTGCAAATCCAGAGTTTAATTTCATTTGGAGTAGGTTCAAACTCCAGAGGCACATCATCTACTTCTGTTTCCTTTGTCGCAGGCAGCCCAAATATGTCTGATGACGTCATGGTATCCGTATTTGAATCTATTTACAACAATAGTGATCATTTGCTCTCTGTCTCCCCCTTTTTCGAAAGCGTCCTGGCAGGCGATTTCTTTGTCCTGGCCGATTTGTTGAACTCTTTTGTTAATCTTTTAATTTGTAACAGTTGGTTGACGCATCAATGTTAATCCCTGATGCAGCTGGAAATATTCCATCTCTATTTTGGGAAAGTCTCTAACCGAATCTTGGAGATATTGATTGGGTGGTCTGTTTGGCTTCGAGAAATCTTGATGAATGCACATTAAAACTTAGTAATATAATAAGTCATGACAGGCGTGAATACATTCTGTATTCCTACAGCAGATCTCAACAACAGCAAAATCACTCTTGTTTTAGCGATAAATGCAACCAAGCTATAAAAGCGCAAGAGTCTGCTTTCCGCACCTATCAATTTCATCCATGTGTGGACCTGAAACAAACCTACAACACTGCATGGAATAACTGAAGGTCCATTATCCAGAGAGAAAAATTTCGTTTTGACAAGAATATTAGACAAAGAATATTGGCAAACTACAAAAGCAGCAGAGGTTACTGGTCCCAGGTCAAAACCATCAGGAGCTACTTCACCAGTTCCTATATCCTTCACTACTTAAAAATGGTGAAGTGAATTTGGACTCCCTGGATAAAGGTAATAGTTTGACTGCTAGATTCGCTTCAAATTACCATCTTCCACCCACTTCACAGACACCTGTTTTGCCATCTCTCATGTGGACGTGTACATACAAGAATCAATACACATCCTAACGATAGATGTGTTGAAGGTCCTTAAAGGGATTAACATCTTCAAAACCGCAGGCCCTGATGGTTTCTCGGCCGTGTTAATTAAAAGCAGCGCCCAATCTTTGGCTAAGTCTCTGGGGTAAGTATTGTACTTGTCGTTTTCGGCGAGAAAATTTCCAACTGCTTGGAAACTAGCTCACGTTCAGCCTATTCCCAAGAAAGGTGAGACCAATTGCAATCGCTTCGGCTAGTTCAAAGGCTCTTTATTTATTTATTTATTTAGAACTTCATCAAAAATCTGATTACTAAGTTTACAAAAGAAAAATTAAAAAACAAAATAATTTAAAAATTATTATACATATGTAAACAATGATATTGACCAATAGTGTACAAACAAAATTAATAAAATAAAAAGTAACCTTAACTAAGCTGATCCCTTAATTCACTTTTTGAAAGATGAAAGTCAATGCAATCAAACCAGTTGTTAAAGAGACGAGACATTGATGAAATCGGCTCGAGAAAACCATAGTTCGTACTATGATGAGGAACGACGAGGAAGTCGTGGTTCCTCAAGGAGCGCGCAGGAATAGATATATTGAAAGTATTTAAGAGCTCAGGAGAATTTATCGCTCCCTGTATACACTGAAACGCAAAAACAACTCTGGAAGCTTTTCGCCTATTTTCGAGAGAATCCAATGGAAAGAGTTTAAGCCTATCAACATATGGAGGTAAAATAATAGGGTTATGCCAATGAAGTCCACGCAGAGCGAAACGAACGAATCTCCGCTGCACAGCCTCAATACGATTTATGTGTACAGCATAAAACGGAGACCAGACCGGACTGGCATACTCCAAAATAGGTCTAACGAATGTGCAGTAAAGGACCTTCGTTATGAATGGATCATTAAACTCCTTTGACCATCTCTTTACAAACCCCAGAGTAGCATTAGCCCTGGCCACGATTGAATTAATATGATGTTCGAAGGAAAGACGAGTATGAAGGAAGACACCCAAATCTTTGGTTTTGTCAAGTCTAGTTAATAAGCATCCATCTAAAGTATAATTAAACTCCAATGGCCTCCTTTTACGAGAAAAGGACATAGTAGTACATTTGCTTATATTAAGAGGAAGACAGTTAATAGCACACCATTTATGAAAGGTGTCTAAGTCCAAATTTAGAATTCCACACTCGTTTTCATTAGAAACAATGCGGAAGATTTTGGCATCGTCAGCATAGCAAAGTATTCTTGAGTTAGTCAAAATCAGAGATACGTCATTAATGAAAATAATAAAAAGGAGTGGCCCGAGATGGCTGCCTTGAGGAACACCAGAAGTATTATCTATTACGTCAGAAAGAGCTTCGCGAAATATAACTCGCTGCGTACGATCCGATAAATAAGAATGAAGCCAATTGACAAAAACAGAAGGAAAACCAAGCAGAGTCAGCTTATGAATCAAGATTTTATGATTGATTCGGTCAAAAGCTTTACTAAAATCTGTGAATATGCAATCAACTTGCTTTCCGCTTTCAATTGCAGAAATGCAGAAATTAGTAAACTCTAACAAATTAGTCGTAGTAGATTTACCCTTCATAAAACCATGCTGAAAAGAGCGCAGGAAAGGCTTGCAGTGGAATGACAAAACATCGCAAACCAAGGCTTCAAATATCTTACCAATACAACATAACTTAGCGACGGGTCTGTAGTTAGAAATGTCACACTTATTACCCTTCTTGTGAAAAGGAATAATCAAAGAAAGCTTCCACTGTTTAGGAAAAACACCACAGGTTAAAGATAAATTAAATAAATAACACAAAACAGAAACTATGGACGTAGCACAATTTTTTATGAACGTGGAAGGAACGCCATCCGGACCACTAGAAAAACTATCAGCTATGCTTGAAATGTACTTGGAGACAGACGCTTCATCGAACAACAGGTCCTTAGGTTGAAGAGAAGTCGTCGGGAGCTTCGTCAAATGGGTAAAATCGTTATACCTAATATCACAGTGGTTATCACAGAAGACAGTTTTAAAGAAGTCACCAAAAAGATTGGAAGTCTCCAAGGGATCAACGCTATCTATGTTTCCAAGGCGCAACGATGAAGGGTATCCATCACAGTTGCGCTTAGAGTTCACAAACTTCCAAAATTGCTTAGGTTCCGTACGCAAGGCCGACCTCATTCTATGTATATAATCATTATAAGAATCATTCAGGTACGATATGTACTGAGCACGCAAATTAGAATAAGTTACGTAATCAGCATCGCTCCTTGAGGAACAGAACCTCCTCCAAGCTTTATTCTTCAAATTTTTAAGATGCTTCAAAGAGCCATTGATCCATGGTTGACAATGCGAAGTACGATTCGAACTTACAAGTGGTACACAGTGAGTAAAACAAAGAAATAGGATGTCATAAAACGAGCTCACAGCTTTATCAATGTCACGTTCACCCAGAACACCGGTCCAGTCGCAGGCGGATAGCCATTCATTAATTTTATTAAAATCAGCTTTTTTAAAGTTATAACAATACTCGTAGTTACCAGAAGCATTAGATGATGAAGTTACAGGATCAAAAAACAAAACTGTATGTAGTGCCGGATGATGACTTGTTTCAGGAACCATAGGAGTTAAACAATGCTTAACGAGAGTACCATTGGGATCGGACGAAAATACCAGGTCAAGAGATTTTCCAGAGTCATTAGTCACACCGCTAGACTGCATTAAGCCAGAAGAAATGATGTTGTCAATAAAAGATATGGCGTGTTGAGGAGTCGCTATAAAAGAGGGCAGCAAGCCCTCATCGTCCGGAGAGTGTACCCAACTCACATTAGGTAAGTTAAAATCACCATAAAGCAACAACTCATCGGCAGGCAGCAGAACTTCAGTAAGCCTATCTATACATGAAGCCAACAAATCAAATATATCGGCAGATGGGCATGGAGGGATATAAACTGTAGCAATATATACGGTTTTGTGTGAAAGCCTGAGAGCCACACAAATAAACTCCAGATCACCGGAATCAACAAAGTCAACCAAGAAACAAGGAAGGTCGCGACGAACAGCACAAAGTACTCCACCTCCAACAGGAGCATCCAGAGACAGACGATGGCGGTCACGGCGAAACAACAAGAATCTATTATTAACTCCAATTTAACGAAGTCTTTAAAAACTAATCATATCATCAACGATCGTCAATACGGCTTCCGAGCCAGATGCTCATCTAAAGACTTGCTGACTTTTCTTTCGGAACGTTGGAACCGTAGTAGTCATAAGGTAGGTGAGTCCAGAATTATTGCCCTGCATGTTTCTAAGGCCTTTGATAGAGCCTGGCATCCAGCCCTTTTAGGTAAACCTAAAGCAATTGGCCTCTTCCCTCCTCTCCTATTATGGATTGAAGCTTCTTATCTAGTCGCTAAATACTTGTCGTATTAGATAGCGTTACATCTGAAGCTCATCCCATAAATGCCGGTGAGCGTCAAGGCTCTGTTACCTCTCCAACTCTCTTTTTAATTCTCATTAATGATCTGCTTTCTCTTACTTCCAATCCCCTACATAATTTGCAGATGACAGTACCCTTGATTTCGCTTACTCCTTTGACACTCATGCGAGACTCCAGGGGGAATGCCGCATGTGTTAAAAGAGATTGCATGATTAGACCATTGAATAACGATCTTAATATCCTCGCTTGGGGCAACGCGAATCACGTCGAATTCAATGCATCTGAGACCCAAGCCCGTTTCATCTCATTTAAACAAGACCATAACTTAAGCACTCCCGTTTCTTTTGATGGAGAATGAATTTTACATTCACTGTCACTAAGCTTTATTGGCATTTATATTTCCAGTAAGTTAAACTGGACAGATCACACCCGTACGAGAGCAGCATCAAAATGTCTGAAAAGGAGTAAGAAATATTTCAGCCCGTCAAATCTAGCGCTCCTCTACAATTCCAATATATGGGCGGGGTCTGGTCGCACAGCTTTAGCTTCATTAGACATCGTCTAGAAAAGAGCCTTCAACCTCATTGGCGATGTGGCAATAACTTGTAGATGTAAATATAGACGGAGTGACAGAGAAGAGAACAATGAACAAACTTGGTATACTCAATGGTTTAATCATCTAGAATATAAATGGTCTAATTTTCTGAGATCTTGAATAAATATGGACTGGAGCTCCAATAATATGCACATAATACAAACTAAAACGAAATCATTCATTAAATGGAATTAACTGTATATTGTAGAATATTTGTAAAAAATTAAGATGATTACTTATGTTATCTAATTTCCGCTAAGTCCTTAGCGGTTAACCTTAATTAGCTTGTTTTTGTTTCTTTTATTTATCTACTGGAATTTGGAGATATGTAACGTGACACCTTCCTCCTTTGTTTTAGGATTCTCCTAAATCTTATTTGCACTTTTAAGATTTACCCTATTTAAAAAAAAAAAAAACATTTAGATTTTCAATACCGTGCAATCATTCCCATTTACAATCGTATGCCGTGATAATGACGCGTGGTGCGCGGGAATGCTAATTCCAAAATTTCTATACCCTAGATGAAATCTGTAGAGTTTACCAAGAATGTCACGTTTCTAACTCACAGAAATAATTCTGGTAGAGCAAAATCGTCCAATCACGCACAATATTAAAAGTTATTTTAATTTTTGCATGTCTGTCTGACAAACCGGGCAACTCCTTCGTGGGGTTGCCATACACAAATTTCGTTTTCCACTATATATTTGGACACTGCCTGAGAACGCGACAACGTAGTGAGCTGACTTTGTGTTCTCATAAAAATAGTAAATACAATATCAAATATGGTCTAAATCGGGCAAACCCTTCTTGGTGTTGCCATATAAAAATTTAGATTTTTTAATAATACTGTAAAAACGATCAGTCCTAGACATTTTTATTGTACTAAAAACTTCTTCAGAATATGACATCCTTGAATCTAACCAACCGTTCTAGAAATGTATGCGAAAAACCACTGCAAAAATCAAAATAGCTCAAATGGCTGACCATACGAAATTTCATACGGGCATTCATCTTAGATATCATAAAAATTGGTCTTATATATTGTAAATTGTGGATCATTAACAAAAATGTTATAATATCGTACAATCATATTTTATTAACATTATTACAAAATATAGATCGTAAGACCAAAATTAACAAAAGACTGAAAATGAATAGAAAAATAAGAAATCCCTTAAAGCAGAAACAAATTATTCTAAAAGGGAAATGACTGATAAAGCCCAAAGAAAACAAAGAAACAATGGCGAGATAAAATGCAGACCATCTCTACATAGCGACCAGAATGATAAAGTTCAGCACCAGGACCCAATGAAATTCGACGCAATACTGGCTAATGAAGCAAAAATAGTCATGCAGCAAAAAGAACAACGACGGCAATGGCGTAACAATTAGTAAAAAATCTTGAAAAAAAGTTGCACGCGATAAAAGAATATATGAACTTTTTAACCTTTCATAAAACAGAAGAAAAAACGAGAGCACAGCAGAAAAGGGAGTTAAAATGATAATCAAATCGAGTCCTACAGAAATATCACATAACTTAATAATTGGAAAAGTTATTAAATGACAATTAAAATAAAGTACTTTAAATTTAAAGAATATAAGGCAATGATAAAATGTTGTAAATTTTGTAATTAGATAATAATGTCTATTTCGGAACTGAGTGAATGTTTTTTCAGCAAGAGCAGCCTTTTTTTGGAAGACGCTGAAACCACTCGGATGTGTCCGGGGAAAAAGGAAATATTGGGAAGTATATGACATCAAAACAAAAAAGATTTTTAAACGATTAAAAAATATATTCGTAAAATTTATGTCCAAATATCCCGATGAAAAAGTATGCAATTCATTAAATTGTTGTCATTGTCCTTTTTAGATAAAAGAAATGAAAATTGAAGGCACACAACCTTGCAAATTCATCTTAGACTCAATATGGAATTCATTATTAAATATCTCGCAATAAATAATATTATACAACGTGTTTCCCCTTAGGAAGGCAATAGAACTCACCTAGAAAACAAGAAATTTTATGGCAAGGGTTGGTGGGTGGTGGGGGGGGGGTAATATCAACCGTTTAGAAATTACAATGTGATTAAGAAAAAACCTAGTTTTCACAAAATGCCTTGTATTTTAAAAAGTACTGGGCGCAGCATAGGCACAGTTAAAAGGTCATTGTATGCAGAGCTTCATGGCATTTACACCTTTACCCCACCTCTCAGGAGTCATGGGGTTTTACACAAAATGTTTCGGATTTTTTTTTTAATATGACCTCTATTTTTTGTTTTGCAAAGCGGTCGTTAATATAAAAAACAAAGCATAAACTGTAGACCCTCCTCTTTAATTTGACATAGTATGCCCTATGTGCTATCTGCACCTGTTAAATAGTTATTAGCTCAAAACCTATTCATGTCATACAGAAATAAGCCGACATTTTGTAAAATGTCATATTTTCAGTCAGTAAGGAACAAATTTGGGTTTGAGAAAAGCTTTCAGAATAGGTTTTGACTTAATAACTCTTTAACGGATGCAAATAGCACATATGTAGGGTATATAGATCAAATTAAAGCGGAAAATCTACAGTATTTAGTTTTTATAAATAAAATTATGTTAATGGCAGTTTTGCAAAAAAAAAACAGACATCAAAGTAAAAAATAAGAGAAAAAAATCTCAAATACTTAGTTCAGAGCCTCAAAAATCCTGAGAGCAGTCGTTGGAGTGGCCATGAAGTTCTGCATACAGTGAACTTTTAACTGTGACCATATGACCTGTACTTTATAAGATACAGGGTGCTTTGTGAAAAACTAGCTTTTTTTCTTAATCATCCTGTGACTTCTAAGCGGTTGATATTGCCCCACCCCCCTCCCGCTATAAATTTTTTTTTGTCTATGTGAGTACTATCACCTCCTGCTTTATTGACCTCTTAAGGGGAAACACCCTGTATAGCTGCAAAAAGTACAAATGAACTAATTTTTTCTTATTCTTGGACCAAGTCGCCTCCCTGTCTTCTAAGTTGTGTAAGCATAATACTATCAATTTTTATCACACTCCAAATACTGACACTACATAATCTAACTCGATTAATAATAGAGACAAAATATCTTGCCGAAAGACTGAAAATGAAAAGAATGTAAATAAAATAATGAAGAAAAATATCATAGCAAAATAAACGATCTTGTAGCTCTTCAACCAGCTTTGTCAGTTTTTATCTCCTAAAAATTCATAATTTGAAGCAAAATTTGAAGTTCGACGAGATCTTATTGCTGAAGAATTTTAAATTATCCATTTTGCTGGTTCAAGAGCTTGTGTCTTTACATTACACATCCTGGTACTTTATTATAGATATGAAAGCCAGTTAATATCTGAGTGTTATTGCACCACAATAAGTGAATCGTTACCTAATGCAAAAAGATCCTTCGATATGTTTTACTTTCTGGAATCAAATTAAAAACTGTTTTTGTGGAACTATTCGGAATCCGGTAACGGCAAAGGCGTATGAACTCCTTGTCAATTGCGGTATCAGTCTTGCTAAATATGTGAGCTGTTGCTTCGTTTGGTTTTTCATACGTGATAGAAAGGAGCTTTGGGTTAGGCTGAGGTTAGAAATCTGATCGTCATAATGCTTGGCATCATCTTCGTCTATTGTGCCGAAAAGAGCTTTGAAAATTGGGCCTATTGCACCGAAAACTGCTCTTTGTTTCCTAGTTTGTCTCACTTGTAACATATTCTTATATCCTCTATGTACTGCCCGTAGTCAGAGCGTACATGCCATAATAAATAATGTGATGAAATTTGATGCCAATCTTATAAAGTTAGCGCGTCTATTCGTTTCTCTAATAATTCTACACTTCTATGTCAAACTAGAGATTTAATACTTCATAAATTTAAAATATAAATAATTCAATTTATCAAAATTCAATAAATGTAAAATATAAGGTATATAACAAATATAATAATTATGTTGTACTCACCTGACCAATGTTTGGCAGTTGATTCACTTGACTTGAATAATTTTATTTGAGTTTGGGATTGGGCTTTTCTTTATTGTGGTCGATACCCGGGGTCAAGTGAAGTGAGTAGTTCGTATTGCAGTCGAAACCCACAGAGAATCTTTATTGCAGTCGTTACCCACAATTAAGTGTTTTATTAGTAGTTTTATTATTACAGTCGTTACCCATAATAAGAATCTTTATTGCAGTCTTTACCCACAATAAAGTGTTTAGTGTTTTCTTATTACAGTCGTTACCCGTCATAAGAATCTTTATTGTAGTCGTTGCCCAGAATAAAGTGTCTAATGTTAGTATTTTTCTTATGACAGTCGTTAGGTACCTGGAATAAGAATCTTTATTCTAGTCGTCACCCACAATAAAGTGTTTAGTGTTAGTAGTTTTCTTATTATAGTCGTTACCCGTAATAAGAATCTTCATTGTAGTCGTTACCCACAATAAAGTTTTTAGTGTTAGTAGTTTTATTTTTACAGTCGTTACCCGTAATAGGAATTTTTATTGTAGTCGTTACCCAGAATAAAGTGTTTAATGTTAGTATTTTTCTTATTAAAGTCGTTACCCATAATAAGAATCTTTATTGCAGTCTTTACCCACAATAAAGTGTTTAGTGTTTTCTTATTACAGTCGTTACCCGTCATAAGAATCTTTATTGTAGTCGTTGCCCAGAATAAAGTGTCTAATGTTAGTATTTTTCTTATGACAGTCGTTAGGTACCTGGAATAAGAATCTTTATTCTAGTCGTCACCCACAATAAAGTGTTTAGTGTTAGTAGTTTTCTTATTATAGTCGTTACCCGTAATAAGAATCTTCATTGTAGTCGTTACCCACAATAAAGTTTTTAGTGTTAGTAGTTTTATTTTTACAGTCGTTACCCGTAATAAGAATTTTTATTGTAGTCGTTACCCAGAATAAAGTGTTTAATGTTAGTATTTTTCTTATTAAAGTCGTTACCCGTAATAAGAATCTTTATTGTAATCGTCACCCACAATAAAGTGTTTAGTGTTAGTAGTTTTCTTATTACAGTCATTACCCGTAATAAGAATTTTTATTGTAGTTGTTACCCACGATAAAGTGTTTTATTAGTAAATTTCTAATTACAGTCGTTACTCGTAATAAGAATCTTTATTTTAGTCGCTATTCAAATAAATTTCTTAATCTAGTCGCAACCCAGATTAAGAAAAAGTTATTTCAATTGTCAACCAAACAAAGTGTTAGACTGTTAATAAAAATTCACAATACTAGTAAATACCACCGCGAAAAAAAAAATATCAAGTTAACCACTGCACTGCCAAACTGAAAAAAAAGGAGTCAAGTTAAATTGCTGTTTTTATAGCCATAGTGTGCACACGGCACCAAAGAACGGTAGTCAAAGGCGCATACCAACATTAATTGGCATGGTAACAATAACCTAGTACAGCAACAATAACCCAGCATAGCAACTGCAACTTATCATGTGTTTATACAGTGTTAGCATTTTAGTCATTGCTGCTATCAAGCTGTGTTTCGCTAAATATCCTTAAAAATAATTGAAACTAATTTATGTTACTTCCAATCAATGTGGTGTAAAATGACTTTCGCTTTGTTAAATATAGTTACTTGCAAAGAAAACAAATTAATTTGTACATTATTAAAGGCAGTATGTATCCAGCCCGCAGTATGCGCAAATTGCTGCCATTGCTCCCAGATGTGCTATGACAACAGTTTAACTGCGTAGTGGTTATTTATGTGCTTACCGCAGTTCATATGCTGCTAGTCCTGCATTTCGAGATTTGCTGCATGCACCCTGGTCTTAGCTAATCATCTTTTACGGTATATGCTACTGGAATTTTAATTCGAATCAGATTGCGAATCATATTTACTTACCTCGAGCTTGATTCATGATAATAGAGAAATTTGATTGATTCATGGAATTGTGTTAAATTTGATGTCTCTAGTGCAATGAAGATGGCACTATTTCGTTCCACTACGTACCTTATTTGCATTTTATCTTAGAATATGTTTTATTTCTCTAAGTTGTCAACATTGTGTTAAATGGTCATATTGATGTACGACGTCTGGCTGACTTAACAAAAGTTATATTTTATTTTAGTAAAGATAAAATTTATAAATATTTTAAAAGAATTGATTCTTTGTGTTTCCGTTTCTTGCACAGTTGCAGAATCAACAAAGAAGATCTCCAGCAATTTCTGTTCTGCCAGAGGATGTTGTTTCCTATTTGGAACACTAAATGTCTCCTAATATAAGAATAATTTTTTTAGCAACGTAACATTACAGCTGTGGGGTATAACTGAATTGCTGCGCGATGAATTTCATATTCCTGAACTCGGACTTGAAGTTTTCCAGGTCGTACAATGTTTCTTATTTTCCACTCTTTGGTGTAAAAAATGGCTCTACCAATCTCTTCTAAATTAATGCCAGCACTAGAATTTAGCTGCTTAGCCGTGAATAAAGAACATGCAAATTACAAGCAATAGTGTTTGCATCATTTTGAAAACCTGGAAGATTATATTATGATGGTGTTGAATATCAGTCTAAGAAAAGATTTAAGTAATTATTATGTAGTCTTTTGGTTTTGTTATTTATTTTTATGGTGGAATTTTAGGGGAATTGATCTCCATTTCATCATATGGGCCTGACCATTGGGTGAACATTTATCATCTCTTACTACGCTTTTTAATAAGGTTTTATCTCCAGTATTAAATAATTTTTGGACGGAATTTTTCATATTGAAATCCGTTTTTTTATTTGCCATGCTATACGTTTAGCTATTTTGTAGACGCGCTTTTAACTCATATGTATAATTATCTTAATTATAGCAAACAATATATCAGATTATTTGGGATTTCGGTTTGAAATCTATGTAAGAGATCGCGTGGAATAATTAGTACTAGAATGAGTGGTGGTATTATTGACAAACATGGCATATTTGAGGATATTTTTTATTTAAAAGCCCTTGGCCATTAAGGTATCACCTACAAAAGATGGGCTTGGCTGAGACTACATCCTACCTCTTCTATGAAGATGCTCAGGAAACCTCAAAGGATCTGCTCTGCATCTGCGAAGCATTGGCCAGGCGAAGATTACTTCACCTCCAACATGCTTTTCCTCCACCAAACTACGTGTAGAACCTAAGTCTCAGAATGGTCCTAGACTTCATTAACAGTCTAAACCTAGAAAGAGAATAAATTTAACGGGGATTCACACCAAATCTTTTAGGTCGCAGTGAATGCAAAGTCAACGCCTGTACACCCCTTTACAAATCCAATCTACATAAAATCAAAGGTATTCAGGTAAATTTCTGTGACTTCTTTCAATGCACCATTAGTTTCTGGGTGATATGATTTAGTTTTGAGCCTTTTAATCTTCAGCAATTTAGATAACTCGGCAAACATGCCACTCATAGGAGCCTTGATCTATTAGGATACTTTCCGAAGGCTTCCGCTAATGTCTTTGACTCAGTATTGACTATGGGAATCGTTTCGGAGAATTTCGAAATGTCGAAAGGAAGATGCATTTATTTCCGGAATGTGAATTTGGAAAGGATCCTACAGCATCCAGGTACATTCTTTCGAAAGATGTGGAGCTTATGCTCGAGATTTTCTTCGGAATTGTCGGGTTTCTGGACACTTTGTTCACCTGACAGAGTTCACATGTCGTCTGACTGCCGGCCAGTAAAAATGTTTTTTATTCGTTTAATTGTACGGGAAAAGCTTTGATGGCATCCAATGGGTAATGAATGAAAATGTTTTAAAATTTGTTTGATTTGGTTACTTTTGAATAAAAATTTATATTATATTTGTTATTTATATTTATTTAATGTTTATTTGTTGATTAGTGAAGACATTGATAAAAATTTTTTTAATATTAGGATATTTTGTTGATCTAATATAGAGAATAAGATATTTATTTGATTTAACTGATTTATTCCTGTATATAAGCAGATTTCAGTTAAAATTCTTTCAAGGCCAGCTCAATCCCTTCGCGATCGACAAGGTGAATTCAATTCTGAAATTATAGTTGTTGAGTCTCTTCGTTTAAAGAAATTCATTTCATGTCCAACAGATGTGGATTTATCTAAAAATTTTAATTTGGAATCCTTCACTCTTTCAAGCTCCGTATCTTGCATTGGCAAGATGAAAAATTCAGGACTCGCATTCTTTGTCAAAAGTAACCACTTTTACGCAGTTGTTAGGTTTGGCTAAATTTTCGCTGTGTCCTGGAATAGATCTACTCAGAGCGTTTGTATTTGTGTTGAGATAACGCGATTTTGGACTATTTTATTCTCCATCTCATGAGTCTTGACAAGTCATCTTTCAGATTTATGAGCCATACTAATGGTGTAGAGCGCATCTCTATACACACACCATTGCCAATGATCATGCACACAAAAAATATAAATTAATCAGGGAAAACTCCCATAAGGTGATTCACTGCATTTTATGTACATACAAAACAGCAAAAATAAATAAAAATCATGTCCACCTGCTTATGGACAAGCGAGATGCATTATGCACATATAAGTGTCATGAATCAATGAACACACGACGACAAATCTTTACACTATGTTTATTTTGCAATGAAAACAAAAACAAAACCAACAGCACATGGTACTTAGAAGAAACAATCAATGAAAAGCATTACATTGTAGCTTGCTTTGTTTACTTCTACCTGGCTGAAAGTTTGGGTAATGCCCGCTGTGCATTATTTTCATGCACAGCCGAAATGATCAATAATGAATAAAGAAATGGCCGAAGGTGTGTGATTGGTCAGAATTATTGAAATGAGTAATGTCAGCAATTTTAAAAGTGTATAAATTCAGTACATTTAGATTAAATAAATCAGTGTTAATTCTTAAATGCAGGTGTTGATATCACTTAGTGACCAAATTGTAGAGCTCCCTCAGATCCGAAATGGAAACACCCAAAGCTAATTGAGCTTCCTCAGCTCTTGTCTTTGCATTGCCAATAGAACTATTTAGCAGGTAATTTCTCTGGCTATTCAAATACGATCTCTATAGCTCCTACCTGAATAAGCCGCATGGCATATAGCGAGCTCTCCAGAACCTACCAGTCAAGCATGTTATCTCACAACGGTTTGCGAAGTACTTGGACAATACAACAGAAAAGTTATAAAGTTCTTTTTCTATCGACAGATTCAAGAAAAGAACAAGTTTTCTACAATGGTTTGTCATCAGTTATGACTGTAAACTATCTGGTATAACCGTATGGTCTAAACTGTCCAACTGCGAAAACGATAGCCAAGAGCTCTTTTTCTATTGTTGAGTAAAGAGTTTCTGCACAATTAAGAACTCCACTTACACAAGCGATAGATGATGATCACCTTAATCATCAACTTGGAAAACTATGGCATAGTTACTCTCATCGAAAAAGTCAAAAAATTTTTGTCGGAATCTGGATAGGATGAAATTGGTGCTGGAATTAGTTTATTTCGCAATTCGCAAAATGCTTTATCGCAAATTGCATGTAAATTGAAAGGCATACCTTTTTTCAAAGGATTTGTAAGTGCAATCTTTGAGAAATTGGGGATAAAACGACGATAGTAGCAGACGAAATCAAGTAAGGCTTTAATATCTTTATCATTTTTGGGTCTGCGATAAGATTGAACTGACTGATTTTCGCTGGGTGTGGTTTAACTCCAAATTTTGTAATGATGTTCCTTAAATACATAATATCCTTTCTTAGGAAAAAATACTTGAAGTTTTAGATTGAAATCAC
>OZ002740.1:212086152-212121921 GCA_963924295.1 Dioctria rufipes
AAAATAAGAAACATTGTACGACCTGGAAAACTTCAAGTCCGAGTTCAGGAATATGAAATACGAATTTTACTAATAAAACACTTTATTGTGGGTAACGACTACAATAAAGATTCTTATTACTGGTGACGACTGTAATAAGAAAACTACTAACACTAAGCACTTTATTGTGGGCAATGACTACAACAACGATTCTCCTTCCGGGTAACGATTGTAATAAGAAAAATACTAACACTAAACACTTTATTGTGGGTAACGACTACAATAAAGATTCTTATTACGGGTAGCGACTGTAATAAGAAAACTACTAACACTAAACACTTTATTGTGCGTAACGACTGCAATAAAGGTTCTCTGTGGGTTTCGACAGCAGTAAGAACCACTCACTTCACTCAGAGTATCGACCTGAATAAAGAATATCCCAATCCCAACCTCAGTTAAAATTATTCAAGTCAAGTGAATCAACTGCCAAACATAGATCAGGTGAGTACAAAGTTTATTGCAATTGCGAATTATTATATTTATTATACGCCTTAAATTTTTCATTTATTGAATTTTGATAAATTGAACTATTTATATTTTAAATTTATTAAGTATTAAAACTTTACTTTGGCAGTGAAGTGCAGAATTAGTAGACAAACGAATAGAACCACTAACTTTATACCTGTGGCATCAATTTTCACCACATTATTCATTCTTGCATGTACGCTCTGACTACGGGCAGTACATTTTATGGTCCTTCGAGCCGGATTTAAAGTCTAGTGGTATATATTCTCAGTCTTTCACGCATTTCTTCACTTAAAAAAACTTTTCGCTAACCAAGCCACCCCTGCAAAAATATTCGAAAAATCGTGCAACAACTACAACAATACTATTGTAGAAAAACGAACGAAAGGACTTATTTCTGAGCGGTTAATCTCCCTAAGCGAAATTCGGTCCGACTATAAGAATATGTATTATACTATTTTACAAGCTACTCAGGCTTTACATAATAAAGGACTTGAGAAGTATGAGTATTTTTCAGACGATCAATTTGGAGAAGTGGAAAACAAATACCACACGTTTCGGGGAGTTCTTAGGGCGGATCCGAATCCAAGTCTTCGTCTTCGTCTTGTTAGTACAGCTAGTGGCGTAATACAACAAGCTCAGCTATTATAATAGACGAAGGCGAAGCTAACCTGTCCGAATTCGGGTGCTTAGCTTGATATTTGACGTTTAGAGCCAGTTCCTACTGCTTGTCATAATTAATAAATGTAATTAATTATAATATTATTATTTATGGTTTAAAATTAAATTAAATTTGATATAAAAATGTGTTACAATTATCTCTAATTGGTACATATATATATCTGCTTATTTTGCACAGAAGAATTGAAGGAAAACAGTAAAAAATTCACAATATTTACACTTCACTTTTTCCGCGTCCGCCATAATTCAAAATAAATGCAATCAAGCTCAAAACGAAGCTATCCTGTCCGAATTCGTTTGCTTAGCTTGCTTAATCTCGATAGCCAGCGAATAAATAACCTCAAAATATGTTGCCTATTTAAAATAGTCAACTCGAACCTTGCCTCGAAAATCAAGCTAACCAAATGTCTAAACTGTTATACAAAGTAGCAAAGCTCGGTGGCATAGACATGGATTCGGATAGAGCTTGACTCGATGTTACGTCACTAGCTGTACTAACAAGATGAAGACGAAGACGAAGACTTGGATTCGGATCCGCCCTTAGACATGCACTAGATGCATTCGAAACAAAAGTAGAACCAAAGCAAGCAAGGAAAATGATTCTTCTTCGTTTCTGAGATTGCCTAGCATCACAATACCAAAATAATTCTCTGGGTCATATGAGTCATGGAGGTCGTTCCAGGATCCATTCCATTCTCTGGTTCATACAAATTCTGCGCTATCACCAGTGAAGAAATTTCATTACTTGAAATCAAGTTTTTCTGGAGAAGCAGAACACTTATTGCGTCAACTTCCTATGACTAACTCGAGTTACGACAGCACATGGAAGATATTGCTTAACAGGTATGACAACAAGCGAGTGTTAATTAATGCTCAGCTAAAAATTCTATTCAATTTACCCAAAGCAACACAAGAGTCAGCCAGGGCAATAAAAACGGTGCTGGATAAATCTTCCGAATGTTTCTACGAACTGGAAGTATTAGAAGTCACCACTAAACACTGGGAAACAATCTTGATTTATATGCTAGTGCTATGCTTGCCAGCAGAGACTCGTCGCTTATGGGAACAAGAGGGATACAGTGCAGATGGACTGCCTACCCTTGAATCTTTGAAGACATTTCTAGAGACAAGATTTAGAACTCTCAAAGCAATCTCAGACGCAAAATCAAATTCAGCCATAAATCAGCTCAAATTCCACGAGAATCAACTTACTTTGCATCATCTGGCGACAGATGCAAAGAGCAACATAGATTATTCAAATTCGCCAAATTTAATAAGTTAATTAAAAATTCAAAATTGTCACGTCAAATCGGTTGTGCATTGACTGCCTCTTAAAACGCCCCAATACAAGATATTGCGCTAGCAAGTTTACGTGCCAGCGATGTAGAAGGAAACATCATTCCTTACTTCATAGGAATATTACAAATCCACGGGGTTCGCCTAAACAATCAGACAACCCACACATACAAGTACAACCTTGTAATTCGCCTTCCCCATCCGAGGGATCAATACAAACGTTTCACGCGAATCAAACAATACGAACTACATAAGCCTTGCTTGTCACAGCATTCTTTATATTTCCATCAAAAAAGGCCACCATGTTCAGTTTACGAGCTTTGATTGACTCAGGCTCTCAAGTCACGTTCATAAAAAAGGCTGCTAAACGTAAGCTGCAATTGGCCACTATGAACAAATTGATACAAATCACTGGCTTAGGGAAGTCAGAAGCTATGAGTGTTAGCAAACAAGCATCAATAAACATCCACTGTTATTCAACCTATAATAAGATAACCACGGTTAATGCCTTTATCGTGAACACCATCACGGACATAACGCCTCCGTCCACCATTCCAAGCAAATAATGGAGTCACGTACATGGCCTGTAACTCGCAGATGCATTTTTTTCAAAACACAAAAAGTCGAACTGCTCTTACAAGTTTTACGAAAAGGCCCACCAGGTGCACCTATTGCACAAAACAGCACCCTAGGTTGGATCCATTTCGGCAAGTTAAGAGACACTCACAACGTCCACCTTAACAGTAACTGCTCATTACGAGGAAGACTCTTCTCTCGACAAACTTTTGCGGCGGTTGTGGGAAACCGAAGGAGTTACTCCAGGAAGACAACTGTCTAAGGCAGACCGCGATTGCGAGGAGTTTTATCAAAAGTTCGCTTGCCCTTTATTAGTGAAGGTCCCAGCTTGGGTGACCCTCGTGGCATGGCTCTACGAAGATTTTATTGTCTAGAGCAAAAACTGCAACAAAATCCTGAGCTTAGTCAGTAATACAAGGCTTGCATCAACGAATATCAATCGTTAGGGCACATGATAAGGGCTGATAAAGAAGCCAATCGAGATAAATGTTATTATCTTCCTCACCACGCCGCCATCAAGGATAGCACTACGACCAAGGTTCGAGTCGTCTTTGATGCCTCGGCTAAATCCACTAATGGGAAAAGTCTAAATGAATAGTTGCATATGGGTTCTGCAATCTGAGCTTTTCTCAACATTACTTCAATGGCGAAAATATAAATACGCTATGTCAGCCGGCTTAGAGAAAATGTACCGAATGATCAACGTTCAACCTTTAGATCAAAATTTTCAACGGATAGTCTGGAGAATTAATCCCAGCGAAAGCATCACAGACTATAAGTTAACCACGGTCACATTTGGCACAACGCCAGCTCCATATTTAGCAATCAAGACCCTTCACCAATTAGCAACTGATGAAGCCCCCAAATATCCTATAGCTGCCAAAATTATACAAGCGCAGTTGTTTAACATTTTGTCGTCAGCAGGCTTTAACCTAAGGAAATGGGTAAGTAATTCATGGGATCTTCTATCATGCATTCCGGAAGAACATAGGGAAGTAAAACATCCATTTCGGTTAGCAAGTGATAAATCTGTAAAAACCCTGGGAGTACATTGGCACCCAGGAATTGCTCATTTCACCTTGCAATATAAACAATTTGCAGATCGTATTTCTACAAAGCGTTCTTTATTGTCAGAAATTGCTACACCTTTTGACCCACTAGGTTGGATATCTCCAATCATAGTTACAGCAAAAATTCTGATGCAAACCTTATGGCTTTCGGGATGCTCATGGGATGAGCCGATACCCTCACATGTCGACATGCACTGGCGACAGTTCAAAGAAAAGCTATGTCACATTAGTTCAATTCTTATAACGCGTTGTATATTCACCGCTAGCGATTTTTCAACATGCCAGCTACACGGACTTTCCGATGCATCCAGTCAAGCGTATTCGGCCGCGGTTTACATCAGGGCTATTGATCAAGATGGAAACGTCCGTGTGAATTTACTTATCGCGAAATCCAAAATAGCCCCTCTCAAACCTATTATTCTTCCTCGCCTCAAGTTATGTGGCGCTATACTGGCAGCTCAGCTTATTAGTCGAGTTAGAACAGATCTAAATCTTACTAAGAGCCCAATTTTTGCCTGGACAGATTCCCCTATCGTCCTAGCATGGATCCGCAACATCGGAACAAGTACAAAACTTATGTTGCAAATAGGATTGCAGAAATCAAAATTTAACTCATGTGCGATCTAATGAAAATCCTGCCCACTGCGACTCTAGGGGAGTTGAACCTGCTTCATTAAGCACCCATCAATTATGGTGACATGGACCTCAGTGGCTGATGAATCCTGAACAAAAATGGCCTCAATCATTACCTGTTATGGAAAGCAATATAGAATCTGAACAAAAGCGTGTGAATTTTTATCTACTACTCAGTCAAACACTAATGAACTTTTTAGTAAATTCCCAACGTTTGTTAAACTGCAACGAGTCATTGCTTACTGTCTCAGGTTTATAAACCACTCCAGCAAAATTCTTCCTAAAACTCACCGCAATAATTCCATACTCCAACTGGTTGAGATGAGTCAGGCAAAACAATTGCTAATAAAGCTAGCTCAAAACGATGCATTTGGAAGTTAAATTAAACACTTACAAGCAGGCACTCTATTATCTTCCAAAAGCAAAATTTTGTCTGTCAACCCATTTCTGGATAATCATGGATTATTGCGTGTGGGCGGTCGTCTACAAAATGCTAATATATCCTTCAATCATAAGCACGCAATCATATTTCCGAGGGAACACAACCTAACATCATTATTAATCAACCATTTTCATATGAGAACTTTGCATGGAGGTCTACAATTGGTCCTATCAACAATGCGAAATGAATTCTGCGTTCCACAAGGACGAAAAACAGTTAAATCTGTTTTACACAAATGCATAATTTGCTTCAAACAATCCGCCAAAAATAGGAATCAAATCATGGGGAATCTACCTACCTGAAGAGTTAATACCTTGAGACCGTTTCAACAAACTGGGTTGGATTATGCTGGCCCCATTAGTTTATTGTCCAAGCATAGAGGAAATCGGTTCTATAAGGGATACATTTGCATTTTCATCAGCATGGCCACCAAGACCATCCACATAGAACTCGTATCTGACCTCCCAACAGAGGCCTTTATAGCAGCATTTCAACGATTTTCTAGTTAATGAGGCCTATGTACGGATATATATTCCGATTGCGGAACAAACTTCATTGGAGCTGATAGCATTCTACAAAAGGACATCAATACTGCTATAAAACAAGCAAATCAAGAAGTGGCATCAAAGGTAGTACAAGATGGAATATGGTGGTATTATAACCCGCCTTCAGCACCACACTTTGGAGGTCTTTGGGAAGCAGGAGTCAGGTCAATCAAGCACCATCTTATGCGCATATTAGGAAATTCGTCCTTAGCCTCTGAAGACTTTGCAACCGACTGAAGCTTGCTTAAATTCCAGGCAATTATGTCCTGTCTCAGATGTTCCAGACGATCTTAGTACATTAACACCCGGACATTTTTTAATAGGCAGTGCATTGGTCACACCTCCAGAATCTATAATAGGTAGAAACATTTCATCAATAACAAGATGGAATCATGTGCAATCGTTAGGTACAACAACAGTTTTGGAGCAAATGGTCCCAAGACTATCTAAACTCCTTGCAGAATAGGCCAAAATGGCAAACACCAGTCACCAACCCTAAAATAGGAGACTTAGTAGTCATAAAGGAATCTAATGTGCCAGCATGTCGTTGGGTAATGCGACGAATTATCGATTGTATATCCAGGACAGATAAAGTCGTAAGAGTCGTAAACATTAAAACTCAATATGTAGTTTTGAAAAGACCAGAAAGAAAGTTTGCCATACTTCCCCTGGCCTAAAGGACGGTTCAAAATAACTTTCTTCTTAACTTATTATTTTTGTTCCCAAATATGTACTCTTCACTCAAATTAGCGTCCTAATCAAAGTACATACATCAATTAGCATTTCACCATAGTATTAAAAGTTTCAAAATTATTTTCATTAATTGCATATAAGCGCATAAAATTCCTATACCATAATCATAATAAAAAATAAAAAAATGTGTCATTCAACAATTTCATATATACATGTACATACAAAAAAAACAATACCACATTCCTCTTCAAATCCACAAAATAAATTCTTGCTACGATGCATTCCAATGTAATGTTAAAAACAATAGCAAATTTGCCTCGATAGAAATTTGTCAAATTACAATTGAAATGAGGAAACAAGAGGCCCGTTAGGCCTCTTTAAATGTAGAATACTTTCGAGCTAGTAGCGATGGTATCTCTGTTCAAGGTCATAAAAATCTGCCAACAACCCTAGGCAGAACTATTGAGCGGGAGGTACGAGAAATCTGGGACCTGGAAAGGCAGTTAAACAAGCTGCAGGGGGCATCCCAAGTTAGCAAGCTTGGCATACGACTCCGTTATTTCCCACTGGAGGACCCAGAGATGGTTGAGATCATCGACTCACCACCATCCTCTCCAAGGTACCAATATCAGGAACGTCGAGGACCCTCCAGTGTAAGAGCTATAGCGGGGACTCCAGATTCCCATATTAATGGCCCACCATCATCGTCTCAGAGCCACATACAACAGGAAGTGTCAAGACAATCCAGTGCAGGCGCTACAGTGGATACTCCAGATTCCAATATACATGGTTCGCCACCATTGCTTGAAGGTTGTAATCTACAATACGTGCCAGGACCATCCAGTGTAGGAGCTCCTGTAGGGAATCAAGATCGTAAGATCAAAATCTTGGAAGACCTGGTGCTAGTGCCGGCCACAGCACAGAGTAATGAACTTTACCTGACACTAACAAATACTACGGAGACTAGTGAAACCATCACCGTATCTTGGGATGCCCTCCGAAAATCGAAGAAGCGCAAGCAAGGATTCACCACCCAGGATTGAATACGGCACAACATACGCCTAATGAAAGATGGCACCATCAAACGATTAAGCAGATAAAAGGTTCCAAATAAAACGGTATAAAATAAAAGTTTTCCTTCTGTTTGTCATGAAACCTATTTCTAGTTGGTCTACGTTGTTAACAGGGCCTTTCTTATTTCTTAAATTAGCTATCATTTTAAGAACATCACGACTTCACGAGATAGTCGGTTGTAACACGCCACAAAGGTAGGATTTTATTTTAAAAAGTTACATTATAAAATCTAAGAAAGATGTCATTTATTAGCAAGGCTATTTTAAGAAAAGTTCCATTGATTTGCTAAGAACTGGCAAATCAGCGGAGCGAATGGTTTCATACAAGCATATGACTTTTAGCACTAAAATTTCAGCAGCGGGCACCTGTTTTCAAAAGCCTGGCTGTTGTAGGCAATGATTTCAAAGAAATCAAGCTTTCGGACAACAAGGGCAAATATTTATATCTATTCTTTTATCCAGTAACTTTCACATTTGTATGTCCAACTGAAATCATAGCATTCAGCGACAGAATCAATGCTCTTAGCACAGAAGTAGTACGAGTATCTGTTGAATCTCTCTTTGGTCATCTCGCCTGGAAAAATATACATAGAAAGAACGGTGGACCTTGCGACCTGCGATATCCACTGTTATCAGATATAACAAAAGGGGTCCCTAAAAATTATGGTGTCTGGTTGGAAAATGAAGGTATTGCGTTGCGCGGAAGCTTCATAATTGATCCGAATGGAGTTCTTCGACAATATTCAATTAATGATCTGCGCGTTGGTAGATCTGTAGATGAAACACATCGAATTATCAACGCATTCCAATTTGTTGAAAAACACGGTGAAGTATGTCCAGCTAATTGGAATCCGGAAACTAATCCTGATACAATTAAGCCAGATGTTAATGAATCCAAACAATATGTTAGTAGGAACGGATGAAATTTGAGGGCTGAAAATATACAAGCTTTTATAAAAAATACATGAAAGTACATGAGGTGATCTTATATTTGAAAAAAAAAGAGGAACGAAATCAAATATCAAGTCCTAAATGCATATCCAATGTTTTATTATATTTTTATATTAGTGTGTAATACAAACATTCACAACACAATACTTGAAAGTCATCCAGCCTTTCAACGGGGGCAGTATGTTCCAAATACGAAAGAACATCCTCTGGCAGAACAGAAACTCTTTGTTAACTCTGCAACTCTGCAAGAAACGGAAACACAAAGAATTAAATCCTTTAAAATGTTTATACATTTTATCTTACCTAAAATAAAATATAACTTTTGTTATGTCAGCCAGCCGTCGTACGTCAATATGACCATTTCACAAAATGTCGACAACTTAGAGAAATGAAACATATTCTAAGATAAAATGCAAATAGGGTACGTAGTGGAACGAAATAGTGCCATCTTTATTGCACTAGGGGCATCAAATTTAACACAATGCCATGAATCACACAAATTTCTCTATTATCATGAAACAAGCTCGAGGAAATTAAATATGATTCGCAATCTGATTCGATTAAAATTCTAGTAGCATATACTGTACAAGATAATTAGCTAAGACCAACTTATTACAATATCTGAAGGGTGCATGCAGCAAATATCGAACTGCGGTAAGCACATATATAACAACTGCGCAGTTAAACTGTTGTCATAGCACATCTGGGAGCAATGGCAGAAATTTGCGCATACTGCCTTGAATAATGTACATATTAATTTGTTTTCGTTGCAAGTAAATATGTTTAACAAAGCGAAAATCATTTTACACCACATTGATTGAAGTAACATAAATTAGTTTCTATTATTTTTAAGGATATTTAGCGAAAAACAGCTTGATAGCAGCAATGACTAAAATGGTAACACTGTATAAGTACATGATAAGTTGCAGTTGCTATGCTGGGTTATTGTTGCTGTGCTAGGTTATTGTTGCCATGCCACTTAATGTTGCCATGCGCCTTTGACTACCGTTCTTTGGTGCCGTGTGCACACTATGGCTATAAAAACAGCAATTTAACTTGACTCCTTTTTTTCAGTTTGGTAGTGCAGTGATTAACTTGATATTTTTTGTGGTATTTCCTAGTGTTGTGAATTTTTATTAACAGTATAACACTTTGTTTGGTTGACAATTGAAATAAATTTTTCTTAATTTGGGTTGCAACTAGATTAAGAAATTTATTTGAATAGCGACTAAAATAAAGATTCTTATTACGAGTAACGACTGTAATTAGAAATTTACTAATAAAACACTTTATCGTGGGTAACAACTACAATAAAAATTCTTATTAAGGATAACGACTGTAATAAGAAAACTACTAACACTCTATTGTGGGTGACGACTACAATAAAGGTTCTTATTACGGGTAACGACTGTAATAAGAAAATTACTAACATTAAACGCTTTATTCTGGGTAACGACTACAATAAAGATTCTCGTTACGGGTAACGACTGTGATAAGAAAACTACTAATAAAACACTTTATTGTGGGTAACGACAACAATAAAGTTTCTTATTACGGGTAACGACTGTAATAAGAAAATTACTAACAAACATGTTGCAGCCGCAATGACTCGCAAGTATACATCGCAATCAAAACGAGTAAATCTAGTAAGCCTAGAGAATGCAGTTCTAACTTCACTTCACTGTTCGTAATTTCTCAAAAAGAGTAGCCTTCGAGAAAACAATACATATTACTGTCACGTCGCTTATTAAATTAAAATAAAGTTTTGTTAATTCTTTGAACTATTTTGGTACTTTTATTCTCAATCTTGAACCGCTATTACATCGCAGCATATTTTTTGGTCCTTCGAGCCTGGATTAGAAGAAAAGATAAACCAGCCACGGAATCGGTTTTATTCATATCTCGCTGAAATTTTAAACAAGATATCCCGCATATCCAGGATATATACGTCCCATATTTTGGTACTTATTACGTAAAAATTGTGCTACCACGATGTCTGCAGTAAGCAAACGTGACACAGCAAAAAACGCTATAAAACGTTCATTAGCTGCAAGTAAACAGGCAGCAGGCACCCACGATCAAAGCAGCATTGAAGCTTACATTAAGCTATTAAACAATCAATGGAACGCCTTTCAACTAGCTCATGATCTAGTACTGGAATCCTGCGGACAAGCCACTATATCAACGCAAGAAGATGAGTTTATTCAAGCTGAGGAGTGGTATAGGGGAGCATTAAGTAATCTTTACCGACTACTATCAGTGTTTAAACTAAGTGAACAAGCAACACCAATAACAACACATCCTTCGATGAACATTTCCGCAGCAGCAGCACCACGACCCGCATTTAAACTACCGCCTATTACGCTTCCTACATTCGATGGTGTGCCTTACGAATGGAAATCGTTTCATGACAGATTTGTGTCCCTAGTTCACAACCATGAGACACTAACAGGAAGTCAAAAGTTGCATTATTTACGCAATAGTTTGCAAGGTGAGCCACTTAATGTAATTCAGTCATTCCCTATTACAGATGATAACTTCAATGAAGCCTGGTCATCTTTGAAGAATCGATACGATGTCCTGAGGGTAATTGTGGACTCACATTTAGCAGCCTTATTCGCTATTCCTAAGGTAAAAGATGAGTCGGCTACTGCCATCAAGGCACTTTTAGACACTGTTCTGACACATTTTCGGGCACTCAAAGCTCTTAACCGCCCCGCTGATCAATGGGATGATTGGCTAGTACACTTGACTGTCAACAAACTTGATTCTGAAAGTCGAAAGCAATGGGAAATGTCTCTAACAACATCAACGGTACCATTGTTCGATGACCTCACGCAGTTCCTAGAGAAAAGATGTCGCTCCCTATCAGCCTTAGAGTCACATACCGCACGAACGCAAGCATTTAAGAACTCAAAAGCTAAACACACTTGGGACTCCCTCCATATTAGTTCAAAACGAACTCATAGCAAGGAAAAGCAACATAATTATGCACAAACATCTGGAAGCCGCTCGTTGACCCTTAAACGAAACGTGTGTACATACTGCGGAGGAGATCATTTTATATACGCGTGTCAACAGTTCAAATCCCTAGCTTGTACAGCAAGATCTAATGCAGTAAGGTCTAAGAACCTATGCCTCAACTGTTTGAGCAATGGTCATCAGTCTGGCTCTTGCCGTCATCACACGCTCTTGCATACGGATGGAACCCTATCTGTAAACTGCGCCAACATTCGTCAACAAGTATTGCTCGCTACTGCTATCGTGAATATTTTGGACTCCTCTGGATGTCAGCAGCCAGCTCGTGTTGTATTCGACACTGGCTCTCATGTATCCTTTGTTACGGAGGCCTGTGTGCAACGTCTTAAGGTAAGCCGATATTCTCATGCAATCTCTATCAGAGGCATAGGTGCCTTTCCTGCAGGCCAGTCCAAAGGATCAGTGTCATTGTTATTATCGTCACTGGTAAGCGACTTCTCAATTACAATCGAAGCTTTAATCCTATCCAAGATTACTAATGAGATCCCTAGTACAGGATTCAATAGGATACTGTGGCCTCATTTGAGCCATTTACAGCTAGCAGATCCACAGTTTTTCAGGTCTGCGTCTATCGATATCTTGCTAGGAGCAGATGAATTAGGCGCTATTCTATTAGAAGGCCTTGTCAAGGGCCCCGTCGGAGCACCAGTTGCACAAAACTCCGCTTTTGGCTGGGTACTTTTGGGTCAAGTTCAGACAGTAGATACTTCGACATCTAATGTCCCTAGAGTGTCTCTGCACGCAAACGCTGAGCTCACGGAAGCTGTTTCCAAATTTTGGGAACTGGAAGACATCCCAATGACCAAACATCGGACAGATGAAGAGCAAGCCTGTGAGAAGATATTCGCGGACACTCACTGTAGACTTCACAGTGGAAGGTATGTAGTTGAATTACCTTTCAGACCAGAACTACCACTTGGAAATTCACGTAACGGTGCTATCAAAGCTTTACATCGTGTGGAAGCCCAGTTCAAGAGAAACCAAAGTCTACATGATCAATACAAGGCATTTATGAAAGAATTCGTAGACTTAGGCCACATGGAGGAAGCGGCTCCTAATCCGCCTCCTGAGAAATCATATTACATGCCTCATCGAGCTGTTATAAAAGAATCGAGCACTACAACCAAGCTCAGGGTAGTGTTCAATGCATCGAAAAAGAGTTCGAGTGGAATTTCCCTCAATGACACTCAGATGATTGGCCCTGATATTGTTACGTTTTTGCACCCACCGCTTCGCAATGACAGCCGACGTGGCTAAAATGTACCGGCAAATCAATGTTGCCAAGGAACATTGCGAGTACCAGAGAATTGTTTGGCGTGAATCTTCTGATGATCCTATCAAGGATTACGTGTTACTGACTGTAACTTATGACGTCGCTTCCGCTCCGCATCTCGCAGTCAAATGTCTGCAACAAGTGGCTATAGATGAGGGAAAGGATCTTCCAATCGCTGCAGCAGTCGTACTCACTGACCTTTACATGGACGATCTGCTTACTGGATGTAATAACGAGGCTGATCTCAACATACTTCGCTCTCAAATTTGTGTGCTACTACAGCGAGGCTGTTTCGAGCTACGTAAGTGGGTTTCTAATTCCGAAGCAGTTCTTAAAGCAATACCAATTGAGCTCCGTGAAACCAAGGCCTCTCATTCACTGGCTGATGAAGGTACAGTAAAGGCTCTAGGCCTCCAGTGGAATCCAGCATATGACTATCTTAGTTTCGCTGTCCATTTACCAGAAGTCAAGTTGCCAGTAACCAAGCGCTCGTTATTATCCGATTCTGCTAAACTTTTCGATCCCCTAGGATTTTTATCGCCTTGCACAATCCTCGCCAAAATGATGTTTCAACAGCTATGGAGACCAAAGCTAGATTGGGATGATGAAGTTCCTGACCACACTTTACGACAATGGCTTCACTACAGACGTAATTTGGATTGCCTATCTAATCTTCGAATTCCGAGATGGCTAGGAATGGGGGAAGCTGGTGCTGTTACCGACTTACATTGTTTTGCAGATGCCTCGCAGGCCGCTTACGCGGCTGTAATTTATGCTCGCACTGTTTTCGCTGACGGATCAATCGCTGTGAAGCTAGTCACCGCTAAGACCAGGGTGGCTCCTCTAGATGTAACTAGTTTACCTCGCTTAGAATTGTGTGCCGCCGGCTTACTAGCTAAACTCTTGGAACATGTGCATTTATCAATCAGTAATCATTTTCGGGGCACTTATGGCTGGACAGACTCCACAGTTACTTTGGCCTGGATTCATGGGCACCCCAGCAAATGGGTGACTTTCGTCGCAAACCGAGTTGCACAAATTCAAAAGGTTCTGCCCCCAGAACATTGGAGACATGTGAGCTCAACAGACAACCCAGCTGACTGCGCATCCCGTGGTATACTTCCTGAGAAACTTGTATATCATCCTTTATGGTGGACTGAACCGCCATGGCTTAGCGAACCAGAACATTCCTGGAAATTTCATCAGCATACATCGTACGACACAGAGTTGGATATATGCTCCAACACCCAGGCAGTACTACAAACTCAAATTACTGTGCAACCATGGGATCTTCTCGACATGTACTCATCGCTCGCTAAGCTAAAACGCATAACCGCAGTTATATTACGCTTTATATATAACTGCAAATGCTGAATCGCAAGTAATGTCAACATACGCCAAGGATGCATCAAGCATACAGAGCTCAACGATGCTTTCGAATTTTGGGTAAGAAGCGTTCAAGCTCATCACTTCTCAGAAGATATCAACAATTTGCAGGACAAGAAACCACTCTCAACTAGGAGTAAACTTATTAAACTCCGGCCTTTTATGGATAGCAAAGGACTGCTCAGAGTGGGAGGACGCCTCCGGCAGGCTCCATTACGAACGGACGTCAAATACCCAATTCTATTACCAGCTAAATCAACACTCACTAAACTGGTCTGTACGGAAAATCACTCCATTACGCTTCACGCTGGACCTCAGCTCATGCAAACTGTACTTCTAACACGCTTTTGGGTACTAAGCGCCCGAGGGATTCTTCGAAAAATAGCGCACGACTGTATTACATGCTGCCGTTTCAGACATACTCAGCATCTTCAGTTAATGGGAGATTTGCCTAAGGCTCGAGTAGAACCTGCTAGGCCCTTTTTACGCAGCGGAGTTGATTTTGCAGGTCCTTTTCCAATTCGTTATTCCAAGGGACGTGGAGCTAAGGCTACGAAAGGCTACATAGCCATATTTATCTGCATGGCTTCAGGTGCAATGCATCTAGAACTATCTAGCGACTTGTCAACTGCTACTTTTATCGCCGCTTATAAAAGATTCATAGCAAGACGGGGACACTGCAAGGAACTTTACAGCGATAATGGAACCAACTTCGTTGGAGCGGAGAAAGAACTTAGGGCTCTACTTTCTCAAGCACCTGCTGACGAACAGCTGCAGAGATACCTATCGAACGATCATGTTACTTGGCACTTTAACCCACCTGCTGCTCCTCACATGGGCGGCTATTGGGAGGCAGCTGTAAAACGTGTTAAATTCCACTTGCGCCGTGCTCTTGCTTGTTTGAACATCACGCTTACCTACGAAGAACTCATCACGCTTCTGGCTGATATTGAAGCATGCGTAGACTCTCGCCCCTTCTGATTGGGGAGCCGCTCAAGGCACTTCCAGAACCTGACATGCTGCGTTTCAAGGGAGCTTTGCTTAATCGATGGCAATCCCTGTCACAGATACGACAATACTTTTGGCAAAGGTGGAGCGGGGAGTACTTAGTCAGCCTCCAAAGACGTACCAAGTGGATTCAACCGGCCCGAGATTTTCAAGCTAAGGATTTGGTCATCATTCGCGACGAAAGATTTCCTCCAACAAGATGGAAAATGGGGCGTATTACTAAGGTACATCCTGGACAAGATGGAAAAGTTCGAGTCGCGACCGTAAGAACAGCTGAAGGAGAACTTTCGCGACCAATAGTGAAATTATGCTTGCTTCCACTCTCTGATGACGTCTCTTCACAATAAGCTTATTATTAGTAACGTAAATTTTGCTCATAAACTTTGTAATTTATTTATTGTAATTTTGAACTAAATTCGCATTTACTCCAAGGCGGGCGGAATGTTGCAGCCGCAATGACTCGCAAGTATACATCGCAATCAAAACGAGTAAATCTAGTAAGCCTAGAGAATGCAGTTCTAACTTCACTTCACTGTTCGTACTTTCTCAAAAAGAGTAGCCTTCGAGAAAACAATACATATTACTGTCACGTCGCTTATTAAATTAAAATAAAGTTTTGTTAATTCTTTGAACTATTTTGGTACTTTTATTCTCAATCTTGAACCGCTATTACATCGCAACAAAACACTTTATTGCGGGTAACGACTACAATAATGATTCTTATTACGAGTAATGACTGTAATAAGAAAACTACTAACACTAAACAGTTTATTGTGGGTGACGACTATAATAAAGATTCTTGGTACGGGTAACGACTGTAATAAGAAAAATACTAACATTAAACACTTTATTCTGGGTAACGACTACATTAAACATTCTTATTACGGTTAACGACTATAATAAAAAAACTGCTAACACTAAAAACTTTATTGTGGGTAATGACTACAATGACGATTCTTATTACGGGGAACGACTGTAATAAGAAAACTATTAACACTAAACACTTTATTCTGGGTAACGACTACAATAAAGATTCTTATTACAGATAACGACTGTAATAATAAAACTACTAATAACACACTTTATTGTGGGTAACGACTGCAATAAAAATTCTTATTATGGGTAACGACTGTAATAATAAAACTACTAATAAAACACTTTATTGTGGGTAACGACTGCAATAAAGATTCTCTGTGGGTTTCGACTGCAATACGAACTACTCACTTCACTTTACCCCGGGTATCGACCACAATAAAGAAAATCCCAATCCCAAACTCAGATAAAATTATTCAAGTCAAGTGAATCAACTGCCAAACATAGGTCAGGTGAGTACAAATTTTATTGCAACAGAATTATTATATTTGTTATATACCTTATATTTTACATTTATTGAATTTCGATAAATTGAATTATTTATATTTTAAATTTATGAAGTATTAAATCTCTACTTTGACATAGAAGTGTAGAATTATTAGACAAACGAATAGACGCGATAACTTTATAAGATTGGCATCAATTTTCATCACATTATTCATTATGGCATGTACGCTCTGACGGGAAGTACATAGAGTGTATAAGAATATGTTACAAGTGAGACAAACTAGGAAACAAAGACCAGTTTTCGGTGCAATAGGCCCAATCTTCAAAGCTCTTTTCGGCACAATAGACGAAGATTTCTAACTGCAACCTAACCCAAAGCTCCCTTCTATCACTTATGAAAAGCCAAACGAAGCAACAGCTCACATATTTAGCAACACTGATACTGCAATTGACAAGGAATTCATACGCCTTTGCCGTTACCGGATTCCGAATAGTTCCACAAAAGCAGTTTTTAATTTGATTCCAGAAAGTAAAACATATCGAAGGATCATTTTGCATTAGGTAACGATTCACTTATAGTGGTGCAATAACACTCAGATATTAACTGGCTTTCATATCTATAATAAAGTACCAGGATGTGTAATGTAAAGACACAAATTCTTGAACCACCAAAATGGATAATTTAAAATTCTTCAGCAATAAGATCTCGTCCTCCTTAAAATTTTGCTTCAAATTATGAATTTTTAGGAGAGAATTTGTTCTTCATGATAAAAACTGACAAAGCTGGTTGAAGAGCTACAGGAGCGCGTATTTTGCTATGATATTTTTCTTTATTATTTTATTTACAATCTTTTCATTTTCAGTCTCTCGGCAAGATATTTTTCTCTATTATTAATCGAATTAAATTAAATTCATAGTATTATGCTTACACAACTTAGAAGACAGGGAGGCGACTTGGTCCAAGAATAAGAAAAAATTAGTTCATTTGTACTTTTTGCAACTATACAGGGTGTTTCCCCTTAAGAGGTCAATAGAGCACAAGGTGATAGTACTCACATAGACAAAAAAAATTTATAGCGGGGGGGGGGCAACATCAATCGTTTAGAAGTCACAGGATGATTAAGAAAAAAAGCTAATTTTTCACAAAGCAGCCTGTATCTTATAAAGTACAGGTCATATGGTCACAGTTAACAGTTCATTGTATGCAGAACTTCATGGCCTCTTTAATGACTGCTCTCAGGATTTTTGAGGCTCTGAACTAATTATTTGAGATTTTTTTCTCTTTTTTTTACTTTGATGTCTGTTTTTTTTTTTGCAAAACGGCCATTAACATAATTTTTTTTTATAAAAACTAAATACTGTAGATTCTCCGCTTTAATTTGACCTATTACCCTATGTGCTATTTGCATCCGTTAAAGAGTTATTAAGTCAAAACCTATTCTGAAAGCTATTCTCAAACCCAAATTTGTTCCTTACTGACTGAAAATATGACATTTTACAAAATGGAGGCTAATTTCTGTATGACATGAATAGGTTTTGAGCTAATAACTATTTAACAGGTGCAGATAGCACATAGGGCATACTAGGTCAAATTAAAGAGGAGGGTCTACAGTTTATACTTTGTTTTTTATATTAACGACCGCTTTGCACAAAAAAAAAAATAGAGGTCAAATTAAAAAAAAATCCGAAATATTTTGGTTTAAAACCCCATAACTCCTGAGAGGAGTGGTATGGAGATGGTTGAGCAGTCGTTGTAAAGGCCATGAAGCTCTGCATACAATGACTTTTTAACTGTGCCTATGCTGCGCCCAGTACTTTTTAAAATACAAGGCATTTTGTGAAAAACTAGTTTTTTTCCTTAATCACCTTGTAATTTCTAAATGGTTGATATTGCCCCCCCCCCCCCTTGCAATAAAATTTCTTGTTTTCTAGGTGAGTTCTATTGCCTTCCTAAGGGGAAACACGTTGTATAATATTATTTATTACGAGATATTTAATAATGAATTCCATATTGAGTCTAAGATGAATTTGCAAGGTTGTGTGCCTTCAATTTTCATTTCTTTTATCTAAAAAGGACAATGACAACAATTTAATGAATTGCATACTTTTTCATCGGGATATTTGGACATAAATTTTACGAATATATTTTTTAATGAATCGTTTAAAAATCTTTTTTGTTTTAATGTCATATGCTTCCCAATATTTTCTTTTTTCCCCGGAAACATCCGAGTGGTTTCAGCGTCTTCCAAAAAACCTAAATATTCTCTTTAATTTACTCATCGAGGCTGCTCTTGCTGAAAAAACTTTCATTCAGTTCCGAAATAGACATTATTTTCTAATTACAAAATTTACAACATTTTATCATTGCCTTATATTATTTGATTGTAAAATGAACTGTTTGCTCTTTTATCTTATTAAATTTTAAGTATCTTAAAGTATCTCCAAATATTAAGTTCTGTGATATTTCTGTAGGACTCGATTTCATTATCATTTTAACTCCGTTTTCTGCTGTGCTCTCGTTTTTTTTTCTGTTTTATGAAAGATTAAAAAGTTCATAAATTCTTTTATCGCGTGCAACTGTTTTTCAAGATTTTTTACTAATTATTACGCCGCTTCCGTTGTCCTTTTTGCTGCAAGACTATTTTTGCTTCTTTAGCCAGTATTGCGTCGAAATTCATTGGGTCCTGGTGCTGAACTTTATCATTCTGGTCGCTATGTAAAGATGATCTGCATTTTATCTCGCCATTGTTTCTTTGTTTTCTTTGAGCTTTATCAGTAATTTCCCTTTTATAATAATTTGTTTCTGCTTTAAGGGATTTCTTATTTTTCTATTCTTTTTCAGTCTTTTGTTACTTTTGGTCTGACCATCTATATTTTGTAATAATGTTAATAAAATATGATTGCACAATATTATAACATATTTGTTAATGATCCACAATTTACAATATATAAGACCAATTCTTTTTATCATATCCTAGATAAATGCCCATATGAAATTTCGTATGGTCAGCCATTTGAGCTATTTTGATTTTTGCAGTGGTTTTTCGCATACATTTCTAGAACGGTTGGTTGGATTCAGAATATGAACTGAAGAAGTTTTTAGTACAACAAAAATTTCTAGGACTGATAGTTTTTACAGTATTAGTAAAAAATCTAAATTCTTATATGGCAACACCAAGAAGGGGTTGCCCGATTTCGACCACTTTTAATATTGTATTTACTATATTTATGAGAACACAAATTCAGCTCTCTACGTTGTCGCGTTCTCAGGCAGTGTCCAAATATATAGTGGATAACGAAATTTGTGTATGGCAACCCCACGAAGGAGTTGCCCGATTTGTCAGACAGACATGCGAAAATCAAAATAACTTTTAATATTGTGCTTGATTGGACGATTTTGCTGTACCATCATTATTTCTGTGCGTTACAAACGTAACAATCTTGGTATACCCTATAGATTCCATCTAAGGTATAGAAATTTTGGAATTAGCATTCCCGCGCACCACGCGTCATTATCACGGCATACGATTGTAAATGGGAATGATTGCACGGTAATGAACATCTTAAAATTTTTTTTTTTAATAGGGTAAATCTTAAAAGTGCAAATAAGCTTTAGGAGAATCTTAAAACAAAGGAGGAAGGTGTTACGCCACGTATTTTTCTATATGTATAAGGATAAAAAATCTCCAAACTTCAGTAGATAAATAAAAGAAAAAAACAAGCTAATTAAGGCTAACCGCTAAGGACTTAGCGGAAATTAGATAAGATAAGTAATCATCCTAAAATTTTACAAATATTCTACAATATACAGTTAATTCCTTTTAATGAATGCTTTCTTTTTCATTTGTATTATGTGCATATTACTGGAGCTCCAGTCCACATTTATTCATGATCTCAGCAAATTAGATCATTTATATTCTAGATGATTAAACTATAGATTATAGGGCCGAAAAACCATCAGCGCCTGCGGCTTTGAACACGTTAATCCCATTAAGGACCTTCAACACATCTATCGTATGGATGTGTATTGATTCTTGTATGTGCACGTCCACACGAGAGATGGCAAAACAGGTGTCTCTGAAGTGGGTGGAAGACGGGAATGTGAAGCGAATCTAGCAGTCAAACTATCACCTTTATCCAGGGAGTCCAAAATCACTTCACCATTTTTAAGTAGTGAAGGATAGAGGAACTGGTTAAGTTGCTCCTGATGGTTTTGTCCTGGGACCAGTAACCTCTGCTGCTTTTGTGGTTTTCCAATATTCTTTGTCTAATATTCTGTTCAAAACGAAATTTTTCTCTCTAGATAGTGGACTTTCAGGTATTCCATGCGGTCTTGTAGGTTTGTTTTGGAAAGTGGAGAATAAAATCAGGAAAAATAAAACAAAAGACCAGCGACATCGACTAATGAAGAACAATAGGCCCTTGCCGCCAGTGGAAGAGAATTCACAGGACCAAGTAAAACCAGAAGAAGTACAAGCAGACGACAGCTGTAATATCAACATCAATAATCAGCAAGAACCAAAAATTAATTCCCAAATCAGCAGCAATCTACTAAAAACCGGTCAATTAACTCTCAACGTACACGAAGGAGGAACCAACACCATAAACACGATGACACAAGTAAGCCTAGATCCAATAAAATATTTGAGTCAATTGCCTACTTTCAATGGTGATAGAGACGACCTTTATAATTTTACAAGTTTAGTAGATACGGTTTTTCCTTTAGTATGATGAGCTGAGCCAAAAAACATTTTTTGATATAATTAAAAGTAGATTAATCGGAGAAGCTCGCGAAATAATTGAAATAAATAATGGTGTTACAAAGTGGCAAGAGGTGAAAACTCTTGTTCAACATTTCGGTGATACGTTAAGCGTCGATCAACTTTTCGATGAACTTAGATTCATAACATTTAAAACGAATTGTGTAGATTTTTATAATGAACTAAATGCTATGCTACTCAGGTTAAATAATAAAACAAAATTTAGAAATAGTGCCGAAACTGAAACAAAAAATAATTGCAAAACAGCTCTTAAAATTTTTCAAAATAAGTTACCAGAGCCAATGAGGGGTCTGTTATATCGCAGGCAACCAGATAGTTCATAAGCCGCTATGCAAATTTTATACGAAACTGGCTATGCTTTCACTAGGGTTAATGTAGGTCGAAATAGTAACTTCAATAAAAATATAAATAATAAAAATAATCGAACTAACTATAGTAACAATCGAAATGATAATTCAAATTACGACAGAAATAAAACGAATTCGAATTCAAATAATAACAATAGTTAAA
Organism: Dioctria rufipes; assembly: GCA_963924295.1. NCBI lineage: Eukaryota > Metazoa > Arthropoda > Insecta > Diptera > Asilidae > Dioctria > Dioctria rufipes. The sequence continues at coordinate 212,107,934 of OZ002740.1, forward strand.
AAAAACTCAAACCAACAACAATACCACTGTTAACAGAAACGACACCGTAGAACCGATGGACGTTGACACATCGACAATCAACAGACTCAATTATAACTTCGAAGAACATCAACACGATAGAAACGAAAATTTTCAATTAATAGCCTCCAATATCCCCATGCAAAAACCCATTGAGCTAAAAACGATAAATCAAAATGTAAAAATATTTAATAAAGTTAAAATACCATTATTCAAAGAGTTCAATAGAACTAAGGAAATGGCAGAATTTTTAGAATATAATTTTCACTCTGAATACGACGGTCTAATAGGAAACAATATTTTAAAACCCTTGAATATTAATTTAAGTTATAAAAATAGGACCTTAGAAACAGAAGACGCTAAAATAAAAATATATTTTGATAAATCTGAAGAGGATTATGAAACTTTGATAAACTCTTTAGATATAGAAATAATGTATAATTTTGATCTGCAGAAAAATATTTGCCCACTTGATCAAATTAGAATTAAGCATTTGAATAGCGAAGAGAAATAGGCAATTACAAAACTAGTAAAACAATTTACATACATATTTTTCCAAGAAGGAACTGATTTGTCTTTCACGCATGTGATAAAACATTCCATTAAGACGAGAAACGAAGTTCCAATCTATAACAAAAGTTACAGGTACCCCGAGATACATAAAACAGAAGTACGGGAACAAATAAAAGAAATGCAAAAAAAAACATTATACGCCCTAGTAATTCACCATATTCGGCTCCAATATGGGTGGTACCCAAAAAACTGGATGCATCGGGCAAGCAAAAATGGAGTATAGTGATTGATTATAGAAAATTAAATGAAGTCACGATAGATGACAAATTCCCGATACCGAACATAGATGATATTTTCCACAAATTAAGGAGGGCACAATATTTTACGACCCTCGATCTAGCAAAGGGATTCCACCAAGTCGAGATAGAAGAAGAAGATATCAAGAAGACTGCTTTTTCTACTAATGAAGGGCATTTTGAATTCACGCGTATGCCTTTCGGCCTTAAAAATGCGCCAGCCACCTTCCAACGGCTGATGAATTCAGTACTTTCAGAATATTTAGGAAAAATACATATGTCTAGTGTACTTAGACGACATTATCATATTCTCCACTAGCCTAGAAAAACATGTTGATTCTATAAGAAAAATATTTTCAAAATTAAAAGAAGTCAATTTAAAAGTACAACTAGATAAGAGTGAATTTTTGAGAAAAGAAACGGAATTCTTAGGTCATGTAATATCCACTGAAGGTATAAAGCCAAATCCCAAGAAGATAGAAACAATAATAAAATACAATATCCCAAAAACCACCAAGCAAATAAAATCATTTTTAGGAATTACAGGCTATTACCAGAAATTTATAAAAGACTATTCCAAGATAACAAAACCCATGACGATTTATTTAAAAAAGGGTAAGAAAATTAATATCAACGATCCAGAATATGTTAGAGGTTTCGAAACTTTAAAAACTCTAATTACATCTGAACCAATACTCAGGTTCCCGGATTTCAATAAAAAATTCACCTTAACAACAGATGCGTCAAACTACGCGTTAGGGGCAGTACTGTCACAAGAAGAGCATCCCATTAGCTACGCACGAAATCAACTATTCGACAATAGAAAAAGAATTACTTGCCATTATATGGGCAGTAAAATATTTCAGACCATACCTTTACGGCAGGAAGTTTTCTATTCAAACTGTCCACAGACTTTTGGTATGGTTAAGTTCGCTCAAAGAACCAAATAATAAGTTACAAAGGTGGAAAATAAAATTAGGAGAATATGATTACGATATTGAATATGTCAAAGGTAAAGATAACAATGTAGCAGACGGTCTTTCTCGAATAGAAATCCATAATAACGAAATAAACGAGGACGAGAATGAAGGCAACGAAATAGAAAGTAATAGTAATTCTTCGACGGGAGCAACAATTCACAGTGCGAGAGAGGATAGTTCAAATCATATCCAAATCGTTTATATTCCCGTGACTATCTTCAAAACCCAAATTATATTAAACAAAACTGACAGAATTAGCTGTCACAAATTGCGTAAACCATTCGGTAAAAGAAGACTTCTCATAGAATTAAAAATATTCAATGAAGAAAGTGTAACTGATCTCTTGAAAAAATATTTGCCATCCAAGAGTATCGTCGTAGTATACTCAAACGATGGCCATTTATTTGCACAATTTCAAGATACTTATTTGAAATATTTCGGCAATAATAAACTACTAAAATTCGTCAAGAGTAGCAAACTCCTCGAAGATATTGAAGATTAAGAAAGGGAATTAGAAATAATATCCAATACGCATGAAGAATTTAATCACAGGGGAATAAATGAAACATATGAAGAAATCAAGGACACTTACTACATTCCCAAATTAAAAGAAAAGATAGGTAGAGTTTTAAATAATTGCGAAATTTGTAACATTTCAAAATTTGAAAGAAATCCCTATAAACCCTTGTATAAAGTAACTGAGAAACCAACTAAACCTAACGAAATTTTACATATTGACGTCTGGATTGCAAATCGACAAACAATGTACTTAACAGTAATTGATAAATTTACAAAACACGTAACAATGCATAAATTAAGAAGTAGGTCCTGGGTAGATTTATTAGAAGCAATGAAATCGAGAACTGCAATGATGGGAGTACCGAGAAAAATCGTAATAGATGGAGAACCTGGTTTCACAGTACAAAAATTAAAACAATATTTCGCGGAAAATAAGATAGAAGTTCACACCACAACCGCACAAAGGCACACAGGTAATTCAGACATTGAACGATATCATTCTACTTTAAACGAGCATATTAGAATATTAAAAACTAGTACCAAAAATACAGATAATCAAAATTTAGATAACTTAGTTTTAAAAGCATTAGAAACTTATAATAAAACCATTTATTCTTCTACGAAAAAAAAACCTTTAAATTTTATTAACGGAAAAATTAAAGCAGAAGAGTATGAGGAAATAGCTAATAAGGTCCAGAAAAATAAAGAAAAGTACATTGATAAAATAAATAAGAATAGGGAGAATGTAATATTAACTGATAGTAATCATCAGTATGTAAAATCAAGAAACGTAATATCAAAGACATTTAAATTACAACCAAAATACAAAAAGTTAAAAGATAACACAACAAACGGTGACTATTACAAGGACAGGAACGGAATTAAATACTATAAAGACCAAGTTAAACGTAAATACAAGTACAAAACTATTACTATTCCAGGTGACAGTGTTGGCAATGATAATAATATTGACGACGACAAGAGTACAGACGCAAAAAATCGAAGTACCTTACTTAAATGAAGGGCAAGGATACGTGATGATTCAAGATCAAGAAGTACAGGTTATAACAGGTTATAAGAAAATATTGCATAGCATTAACTTAAACTCATGGTCAAAAACGTTAGTTATTATTGAGAATTATATAGAAAAATTAAGAAACGGAAGCGGATATTTAGCGATGAAGCATAATTTTATGTCTCTAGCTGAGGAAATAGAAAATTTAGTACCACATAATAAGAATAAAAGAGGTCTAATGAATATAGTAGGTAAAGGATTAAAATACATAGCAGGAGTAATGGACTCAGACGACGAAAAAGAAATAAAAGAAAAATTAAACGCAATAGACAAAGATAACGACGAACTCATACAAAATTTAAATAATCAAGTCTACATCAACGAAAATTTTAACGAAACCATAACAAACATAACGAAACATATTAACATACAGCAAACGCAAATTAATTATCAATTATCATACTTAGCTAATAAAATAAATAAAGAAGCAATAGAAATAGAAAATATGCAACACGCATTCCAAATTCAATATGATATTCAATTGCTAAGAGAACAAGTTAGGAAAGTCAAAGAAAATCTAATGTTAAGCAGGCTAGGAGTTATAGGCAGAGATATTTTGACTACAGAGGAAGTTGAAAGATACAACATTACAATTAAAGATATGATGTACGTAAAAACTTCAGTAATCTTGTATAAATTCAAATGCAAATTCAAATTAATGAAATAATTAAATTTACATATGAGCTTTCGCTCTTTTACATGTTATAACTACAGGAAGGAAAGTAACAAAAAAATATATATATATATATTAAAGTAAGGTGAACAAATTATTATATACAAAAAAAACAAATAAAAAGAAAAGTATAAAAAAGAAAAAAAGAAGAGAAGAGAAAAAAGTAGAGAAAAAAGAATATACAAAAAGGAAAAAGCATTATATTACAAGCATTGAAGATAGACATAAAATTAAATCGCGCAACAACATGGTGCGGTTAGAGGCTTATGGCAGCAAAGAAGATGAGTAAATACTCAGCCATAGTCAGAGAAAAAATTGAAAGCATTAATTTTGAAATCGCTGATAGTTATGGATTGTTTTATACTGGTCGGCAGGGAGTTCCAAATCCTGACACCGTAAACAAAAAAAGATCTATCGCTCTGTCTGCAATTACTGCGAGGAATCACAAGTTGGCAGTTTCTTGATGATCTGAGCTGCTGAAGTTTACTGGACAAGAAATCAGGTGCAAGGGATCTAATTATCTTAAAGAGCATAATAGTGACATGATAATCAAGGTAATTATCCAAAGTACAATTTAAAATGTTTCGAGCGTGCATAGAAATATGATCAAAGCGACTCAGATTGAAAATGTATCGCGCACAGGAATTAAAAGCCACATTTAATTTCCTTCTGCTAATATTGTTGGTCTTGCAGTATACTACACTACAATATAGTATAACCGGCAGAATTAGAGTGATAATCAAATGAGTGCGAACATCCTGTGGAGTGTATTTTGCAAAAAACTACAGCTTAGGAAGTGTACCATACACCCACCCTATCACTTTGTTAGTTTGTAGGTCCCAGGTAAGTGTGCGATTGAAGACAACACCAAGATTATTGACAGACTCTGAGTAAGGTATGATGGCAGCACCTAGTCTTATTGGGGGGAAGTTGTTTAAGTCGAAGCTTTTTAGAAAAATCAGGATTGCTTGGGATTTCGATGCATTTAACAAAAGTTTGTTTTCAATAGCCCAGCGAGATACCCTAGCAAGTTCAGAGTTCATCAGCTCTACAACATCTTTCATACAAGTAGCAGGAGCAGATAAAGTAAGCTGAACATCATCGGCATACAGCTGGATATTGCCACTTCGAATTACTTCAGGTAAATCATTAATGTATAATAAGAAAAGCAACGGTCCGAGAATTGACCCCTGTGGAACACCTGAGAAGGTAGGTCTATACCTGGAAGCATTCACAACCTTTTGAAATCTATCCGCAAGATAAGAAAAAATTAAATCAACTGCAGAACTAATAAAAAGGAACCCTGTTTTAAGTTTACTTCATAATACATTAATATCTACACTGTCAAACGCCTTAGAAAAATCCAATAATACGAGCAATGATACTAGTCGGGCATCCAAATTTAATCTAATGTTATCTACTAGGTGTAAAAGCGATGCAATTGTACTATGTCGTTTGCAAAAACCGGATTGAAATACATATAAAAGGGACTGATCAGATACAAAGGTTGAAATTTGGGCACAAAGCAATTTTTCGGTAACTTTCAAGTAGAAAGGAAGTATGCTAATTGAACGAAAACCTTCCTTAAATCGAGGATTAGGTTTTTTATTAATTGGAACAACTTTTGCATATTTCCAAGCAGACGGAAATTCGGATGTCATGATACAGGTATTTATTATATGCGTCAAAAGAGGTACTATAAACGGTAATATAATGCGTTGGATTTAATAGATTTAATGGCAAGTATAACATCAGAGGGAGTGATCGTATTAAATGCGAAACCATCAAAATTTAGTTCAGTGCATAATTCCTCCCCAGAGTTAGCAGCACCATTGAAAGAAGGCCTTTGCACGAAAAACTCATTTAATACATCAGGGTCAATGTTGCAAAAGGCCGGTGATTTTTTAACTCCAATATCTCTGATGTTTTTCCAAAGAGTTCGCGGGGAAGCGCAGGGTCAAGTTTCCGAAAACAAAAGTCTCGCTTAGCTGTGCGAATCGCTTGGGTAGTTTTATTTCGCAGATTTTTGAAAATTTTCAAAAAGAGGTCCCTTTTATGGGATTTCCAGAGTTCATACGCATAATCTCGCTCATACATGAGGTTTTTAATACGTTTGTTCATCCACGGGGATCTATTGTTGAGTAATCTGGATTTAATAAGGACAAACTCGTTATACAAGGATACTATTATAGCATTAAAGTGGTCAACTTGAATATCAACATCTGATGTTTCATAGATAGAATTAAAGGAGAAGGCCTCAATGCTACTAGTTAGTCCTTCAATGTCAACGTTTTTAAAGTCCCGGGACACCACACGCAAACTGTTCCGTTCGACAGGAAAAGAAAAGCGTGCACATACTGTTTCATGATCAGATATCCCTGGCAATGGAAATTGGTAGTGATCAACCAAAAGGTCGATTCGATTTGTAATTATAATGTCAAGTAACTAACTACCGAGTGGATGGTAACGTGTGGGACAACTATTAACTACGGCAAGATCTGATCCATTGATGAAGTTAAGGAAGCCACGTTTTGGACTGGTATCTGCCAGCAAATCTATATTAAAATCGCCAAGTAACATAGTAGACGAATATTGGCTTGAGAAGAGCATGAGCGTATCATAAAAAGCGTCCATTGAAGAAACTCTCGGAGGTTTATAAACACAGGATAACAGTAATTTATCGTAGCACAGCGTTAATTCAAGAAACAAGAACTCGACGTGGGGGCTTACGCTATCTGAAGAGGAGATTATCTGCCCGTTTAAACTTTTTCGAAGATAGATGGCTACTCCACCGCCTGCAGAGTAGCGACGATCATTTCTAAAAATCTGATAACCTCCCAGAGCTGCTACTTGATCACTAACGCCATCAAAAAGCCAGGACTCACTAATGCAAATTACATCAAAATTCAAAGGAGTGAAGACATGTACAAATTCTTCAAAATTTGAGCGCAGGCTCCGAGCATTTATGTGACAAATATGATATTGTATTTACGGTGTCAGTACCTGCACTACCAGTAATATTTATCAACATGGTAACAATCAGCCATTTCATCTGCACACTAATCTAGCCATAAATCCAAACTCATGCTTGCAATAATTGTTACACTATATAATTTTATCAGTTCAGAAAGCTGTAATGAAAATATACTAGAAAAATTCCAAAAAAAGAAAATATTTAGTTTAATTAATTTTAAGAAACAAATAATTAGATGAAAAAGATAGAAAAAGAGGATAAAACTAACTACAAGGTAAATAATCCTAAGCATTAATAAGAAGCACATAACTATTTAAGTAATTGTGTTTGTATGAAATTATAACAAAAGCCATTGTATCTAGCTCTCAGCCAAGCTCGATAAGATATCCCCCGTGACTTTAACTGGATTTTCCTCAGATGAACGTCGAATATAAACAAGTCCATTAGTAGTAAAAACAGACACTATCTTCTTCTGATGTTTTAACTGCATTGCCAAACGAAACAGCCCCAGTGATTTATCGGTCAGACTCTCCTGTACGACCATATTGTATTCATATTAATGCTACCAATTTATTCTGATAGTAAGTTTCAGAGAGTTTTCATTGAACCAATACCAAATAAAAATAATCTTGAAATAGGCTTAGAAAACAAAGTATTTTTAATGAATGAAAAGGAATTGTATGAAAATGAAGAAAATGTTATATTAAAGAAAAATCTAAAAAGTGCAGAAAACTCATATCAGCTGCTCTTGGATAATGCCAAATGTAATTCCAAAATGAATAACAAAACCGAAATAAAACAGATAAGTAATAATATTATAGTTACAAAAAATATGCCAAATACAAGGATAATTCATAACTGCAATACATTTGAAATTAACGTATCAAAAAACAATTTAATTAAATTCGAAAACTGCGAACTTCAAATTAACAATGTATCATATGAAAATTATGTATTTAACGCAAATTTCATAATACCAAATTTCAATAATTTAACTATCAAAAATATTGTAATGAACTTTTTATTTGAAGATTTGCACATTAAACATTTGAATAATAGAAAAGTAATCGAAATCTTAAAACACAGGGGCGTCTTTCATGAACGAATTACGTTCAGCACGATTCCCGTAATAATAATAATCTCAATCATAATGATTGTAATTTTCCCAATTAAACAATATCGTAAAAAGGGTTCAATTGTTAAAATCGAATTAAAATCATTCAATTCTTCGGAGAAGAATCTTAAGGAAGGGCGGGTCACGTTCCCACAAGATTCACCCTTTTTTTCACATAATCAAAAGCACGCATACTCAACTAAATTATTCCTCCACCGGAAAATACTTTTGTGAAAAACAAAAGTATCAAATAACATTTTAAATCATTTTCTCACACGCGCAGTTTGTAATTTTGTAGAAGCAACCATTTTTTTCTTACTCGATGAAGAACCTAATGAAAAGTTCAAGTTAACAAGAAAGTTAGTCTGTTTTTTAATTTACATACAAGTCGGTCGTGGTCGAGAGAGCTTTAATTTTTCTAATAAACGTTTAAAATCAAAGTTGTGTTTTTTCTTTCTAATATTTTTATTTTCTTATTTTTTTTTTTTATTTTGCTAAAAATTCTAAAAGTTATATATATATATATATGTATATATATGTATATATACTTTGCTGCGGTAAATACTATCGATCAGGACAGATATACATATGTTGTCAAGAAGAATGGACAAATTCCTTATTAAAAGCAGAGTCACAAGTAATGGGATTGTCTACCAGAATGCCAGTCATTGTGTGGTAAATGTAGATATGGGGAGGAGAAAGATGATTTTCGTAAAAATCTGAATACTTGTCCTTATTGTCCTATATTATAATTAGTCTATAAACTTACCGGAAAATTTTATTGATATATGAGAAGAATAAAATTGTGATACCAAAGGCACACATTCTTTTTTATGAATCACTACAAACACAGTGACTCATACGAGCAGCTGGGAAATTCACCGATAATTTGGTAAATATCTCCTTTTGCTTTCATATTTGACTTTTAACTCCCTCTTCCATTTGTGTCCATTCAAACAAGAACTTAAAAGCAGTCAACCCCTAGAAAATAACATTTCCCGCAAGTGCCGAGCTATAGCAAGGAAATTTATGATTACGATTTACCCCAGCGTTAAAAGCTTTTCCTGATTTTATGCACACTGAAGGGATGCTGCACAATATTTTATTCTTTACTACGAATTGAATCACTTAGACAAGAAGAAACTAAATCGAATGACATCCATTTCCGGAGGGGAGTCATAAATAATAAAATGATTGATTAGAACAATATATGTATTGAAATGATTCCGCCAATTTTCATCCTCATTTAACGAATTTTTCTCTGTATGTCTATCAGCGCTGATAAAAAACGGTCTAAGACAAACTTGAGTGTGTATTATAATATAAATTAAGGTTACAATAAACTTATGGGGGATGGAAGTATTTTCGTGAGTGAAATGGAAGGTTAGATCGAATTTTGGACATGGATATCATGGTGGTCAAATAGATAGATCGCACGAGTACTATAAATCAGAGTATCAACGTTCGAACCTCGAATACCGAACAGTGACCCAATATTTTTCCTGATTCTCATACTTATATAGGGCGTTTCCACCTAGGAGGTCAATAGAGCAGGACGTGGTAGTAGTCACCTAAACAAAAAAAAAGTATGTGGTAGTGGGCGACCATATTAAACGTTTAGGAGTTAGAGGGTGATTAAAGAAACTAGTTTCTCATAAAACACCCCATATCTTAAAATATACACGGTGTAGGGCCACAGTTAAGAACTCATTCAGCCCGGTACCTCTCCCATCTCAAGATTTATGGTTGTCTGAACTAAAAATTTCGGATTTTCGTAACTTTTTTTATTCATTGACATTTTTTTTTGTTATATACGGGTAGTTAACACAACTTTTTCTACAAAAACTGTAAACTGGGGACTCTTCTCTTTAATTTGACTTATTACACCCTGAATGAAGTACACAACTGAAGGATGAAGCTTACTGAATTGCTGCCGAATATGCCGGCAACAAACTTGCAGTGACTGAGGAGAAATTAAACGAATTGCTTTCGACTTTAGTCGTGATATTGGTAGTAGAATTTTCTTAAATTTTCTTTTGATATATTTTATATTTAATAAATGTATTACATTGAGTATTTAGATATTTGCGTATTTCATGTTAACTTGGTTTTTTTTTAAATTTTTTTTTGAGTTTTTTCATCTGTACCACGTTTCGTTGCTGATTTTCGTCCTAACTGAATTTTCGAATTTATTTTTGAATTGGTTAGGTCTTAATTTATTTTGATACAATATTACTTTTTAAATGAATTTGAATTGGTGGCCTTTACATCTCGCGAATTATGCTAAAAGCTTTGTCGGAACGATATAAGGTTTGAGTAGTTGTCGTTTTTAAATGACAAAGTTTAATGAAAAAAATTTATGAATTCAGGAATATTTTTGGTCACTAAACTTTGAATTTAATACGGTGTCTGAGAATTGCCTAAAAGAGCACATATACTCAGGGATATGAGCTGAGTCTATGTTTAAATGTTTATATTTAAGCACATCATCATTGCCGAGGATTTCAATTTTAATGCAATTGCATGCAAACACAAATGCTAGAGCCGTACTTGACCTAGTAGACTGTTTTAGTTTATCTGTTGTGAACTCGATTACTCGTATACAATTTACCGAAACATCGCCCACGTTGTTACATCATTTTCACGTAACTCATTCAGATTTTGTGCTATTTTGCAATCAAATGGTATTCCCAGCTTTCCCTAGACTTGACCCGATTTTACTCATCTATAACATTAAACCTGGTAATAATGTTGGACGAGAATTTACGTACCGGGATCTCAAGAACATTAATTTGGATATGTTATTTGGCAATGTATATTGATTGGAGTGGCCTTTACTATACGGCTGATGTCGAACTACAAATTTATTTGGTTAGTGACAATCCAGGTGAGGAGCGTATCCAGACCTGGCAGCCTAAGAGGGTCACAACTAAAATGTTCGAGGGGGAGGAAAAAGTCGGAAGAAGTCGCTCTTACATTTTTTTAAATCATATTTACGTTATATCACAAATTCCAATTTTCGGTTTAATTTGGGAAACCTCTCGATAATATTATCCACATCAATGTAGATCTCAGGGTGGATATTAACCACTCATAACCTGATACGCCTTCTCGTGCGGATGTTATAGAAATAGATTCTGATGCAACCGATTCTGTAACGGGTAAAGTAATTGACTGAGAGTGAGCTTGCAGCTTGAGTCTCATTTAAAGGAACGGGAGTAGAAGTGCATGATATGTGACTGACTATTTCTTCTGATGGGAACTTAACTGATCTTGCTTTCTTCTGAAAATAGTTGTCAATGGTCTTATCAGTCTTTCGCTACTACTTCTACCTCCATCGTTGATTAATATATCAAGTTTATCCTTCTTCTACAAATTAAAAGTAAACGTGAGATTAATTTAAACAACACTACTTGAATTAATACGAAAGTACAAGCAAAGCAACGCCAACAAGCGCAGAGGAAACCCAATGGATTTTATTTTTATAGTTTTTTCCGTAAAAATTCTGAAGAAAAATTGTAGAATCAATTTTAATGGGACTCGAATCAATCCAACTGATAGTTTTCAGCCACCAATAGTGTATAAAAAATCGAAAGAAAAATTTTCAAGTAAATTTCTAAGATCAAAATGTATGATTGCCAATGCTCATAAATATCTTTTGCGATCTTTGGAACCGTAGTCCAGTAGTGCATGAAAAATCTAAAGAAAAAATATCAAATCTTTCTAGGAAAACTGAATGCTTGTGCCCTTGTTCGAAAGAGTGAACAACCAGAATCAATCTACCAATTCGTTTGAACCGTTTTCGGTGAATAGTTATTCATTAAAATTCTTAAAAACAATTTGCAAGTATGAAAAATGTAATGCCTCCGTCCGAACGTCAAACTCAGGCTTTAATCATTGTAGGTATGAAAAATCAACGGGTGGCTATACGTTGGTGATTGCATGGAACTAGTTTTCTACTGGAAGAACCCTAAATCAAAATTCATTAAGACAGTTTGTATGCTTCTGTTGAGAGCTCCCTCCAAGTTGTGCTCTCGTCGATTTTATGTCGGAAAGTCAGATAGGTAAAAATAAATTAACGAACATTGACCAATTTCTTAGAAACAACAAAGCTGGCTTCCCACGTCTAGTGGTCTCACGAGCCGCGCCCGGCGAGACTAGCCAACGCCACGGGAAGGGTCTGGTTGGAAATGGTGCGAGCTCGCCTGAGCTGGCTCGTTCGATCCATTTTGAGTGGGTAAATTCAGAGGCGCGGCGCGAACATGCGCGAGGTGGGACTCGAATCAATCCAACTGATAGTTTTCAGCCACCAATAGTGTATAAAAAATCGAAAGAAAAATTTTCAAGTAAATTTCTAAGATCAAAGTGTATGATTGCCAATGCTCATAAATATCTTTTGCGATCTTTGGAACCGTAGTCCAGTAGTGCATGAAAAATCTAAAGAAAAAATATCAAATCTTTCTAGGAAAACTGAATGCTTGTGCCCTTGTTCGAAAGAGTGAACAACCAGCATCAATCTACCAATTCGTTTGAACCGTTTTCGGTGAATAGTTATTCATTAAAATTCTTAAGAACAATTTGCAAGTATGAAAAATGTAATGCCTCCGTCCGAACGTCAAACTCAGGCTTTAATCATTGTAGGTATGAAAAATCAACGGGTGGCTATACGTTGGTGATTGCATGGAACTAGTTTTCTACTGGAAGAACCCTAAATCAAAATTCATTAAGACAGTTTGTATGCTTCTGTTGAGAGCTCCCTCCAAGTTGTGCTCTCGTCGATTTTATGTCCGAAAGTCAGATAGGTAAAAAAAATTTACGAACATTGACCAATTTCTTAGAAACAACAAAGCTGGCTTCCCACGTCTAGTGGTCTCACGAGCCGCACCCGGCGAGACTAGCCAACGCCACGGGAAGGGTCTGGTTGGAAATGGTGCGAGCTCGCCTGAGCTGGCTCGTTCGATCCATTTTGAGTGGGTAACTTCAGAGGCGCGGCGCGAACATGCGCGAGGTGGCTCAAACTCGTCCGCACTAAGTGGCTTGGCTCATAAAACCACGCGCTGTGGGTAACAAGCTTAACACTTTCAAATCTCGAAAATGTGTGATTTTTCATCTATGGGAGTAATCGGTGCAACAAAAATATAAAAGTATGATAATAACCGGGTTGCTGAGCATTGCGTGCCTTTTTCTAAACAATCCAGCACCAAAATAACTATGCAGTATTTATTTTCCCCGGATGGGAATCGAACCCAGACTTGTTAGAATCGCTCAAGGATGGAGAGTAGAAGAGTTTCCAGAACTTTGATTTTTAACAATTCTAAATCAAATCATAAATAAAGAAGAAAAAGCAACAGACGAGGCGGTTCCTTTTATTCTTGTATTTATGATTTGATTTAGAATCGTTAAAAATAAAAGTTCTTAAAATTCTTCTACTCTCTAAATATGTAGTATTCCCAAATTACTTACCATCCAGTGATAGATATGACAGTTGAATTTTCGACAAGGTATATAGAAGACAAGGTATTCCCATTAAAATATTGACACATTGCAGCTGATAGCCTGTGACGTATTTCTGTGACTAACGTACATACAACACCTAATAGGGCAACATGGTTCGCACTAGGAATACCTTGACTTTTCGACACTATACAGTGTGTTTCCGCTGAGGAGGTCAATAGAGCAGGGGATGATAGTACGCACCTAGTCAAACAAAAAATCGTTTGCCTATAGGTGAGTGCTATCAGCTCCTGCTTTATTGATCTCCGAAGGGGAAACACCCTGTATAAAACAAATGAAAATTCTAAAAAAAATTTACAAGTTCTAAAGACG